>JARHVA010003489.1:480000-592500 GCA_037957365.1 Torreya grandis
CCCTTGGACAAGAGTTCCTTAGGTGACAAGAGTGCACCTCTCTAGTGTCCTTGCATCTTCTCTTGCCTTCCATATAACAATTAATTTACCAAATTCAAATCTATAGTAATGTCACCCCATATCCCTAAGAAGATCCATTCAAATTATTTTCAATGATATGATTATATCAGCGCTTTTCAAACCATTTTTCTAGGAGGATGCTTACACACCAAAAAGCACCAGAATCACACTTGCACATTAAGAGCATAATACCTATTTTCTCCAATTCTAATTACATATAACCCTATTATTCTATATCTCAAATTTAAATATATGACACATGTCACAATTCATAGTTAAAGCATATAATCACATAAGTATTGCACCAACATTTACCACATTACACCATCGATTCACACACCATCATAGCATGGGAGAACTACATGAATTTTGATCACTTTTTAGAGTATTTGTATGTAGATAGTGCTTAAAAAATGAGGTATTGAGGTGTCCCATGACTTCAATCATTAACCACTTTTTCCCATTGATTTAATTGGTCTTCACATGTTAATGAACTAGACTTTTTTAAATAAAATAAGTCACACAGTGGTCTCCATAAGTGATTGTAATCTCTTGTACTAGATATAGGCTCTATAGATGAAGGCACAAAGAACCTAAAAACCTTGATTTTCTCAATATAAGTAAACAAGATAACCCTAATTTGAATAGGATCACCTAACCTCTAGTTTACTTTTCCAAACACTATAGTCTAGGCCTAGATCTAGTGCTCCAATCATCAGACCTCTCTACATAACAAGTTTCAAAACATGATTCTGCTTAGAGGCACAGTTTCTAGTTAGGTATTTATTTTCTCCTTAAACTTTTCTATTTTTAGTAATTTTATAGAACATATGAACTCCAAGTCATTGAATGTTATCATTATTATATTATTCTCCTAATTTTTCACAACAATGTTGTCATCTAATTTTTTCATATAAATACCAAATTTGATAAAACATATTGGTGAACCTACCTCCTATTCAAATATTTCCAAACCCTAACCACATGTGTTTATAGGGTTTGTGTCCTTAATTTTCTTATTTCAAGTGGGTGTGTTAGGATTTTTATATCTTATGTATTATGTTATAATAACAACCTTCCAAGTTTTAGTGTCATATTTTATGGATAACAAATAATATCTTCCTCCTCCTAACCTCTAATAGGGTGATAGCTAATTTCCCTCTAACTAGGTCCATGTTATCACTACTCTAAGAGGTTAAGAAGCCCATCCTATAAATTCAAATGAATATAATCAACATATCCTTACTCAAATCCATCCATCTCCCACATCTCCTCTTCAAGGTGTATGTATGCATGTTTAATCTCAAGCACCTAGGGTTTATGTTGTGAGGCTCTAAAGGATCAAATCATCACTATGGGAAAGTTAATATTATAATTATAGAATCAAAATAAATTTTATAATTTAAATATCACATTATTTAAAAATAATATCACGTGTAAATTCTCCAAAATATGTTAATGTTAATCATGTGTGTGCAGCTTCATCTAGCAAAGTTGTGCCTAACAAAGTGTCATATCAAAATGATAAATTACAATAAAATACATTTGCAAGAAATGATTAAAAAATTATATAAATTTATAATATTATTTCAAGTGATATTATAAGGTTGTTTATTTAAAATAAATTGATCAAAATACCTCCTCTACATACTCTAAGAAGATCAAAATACTATTGTGCATATCATAGAATGTATGAGCATAATACAGATCATTGTTTGGATTTGAAAAATAAAATACAAAGGATAAATGATAGTGTTTATCCTATCATTGATACATCACTTAAGTAACCCACTCACTTTATGAGTACATCTACCAAAGCATAAGTGAAAAAATCATAATTAGTACAAAAATGGTTACCAAAGGACAATTTAGAGTAAGAAGGTTCAAAAGGAAAAATCAAAGCAAGAAAAGGTTCAACAAGCACAGTTATAACAACAAAAGGTTCATTAAGATAAGTTGCAGCAAGAAAGATCACAAAAATCACAATATGAAAAATATCAATTACAAAGGGAATATTTGGCAAAACAAAGGTTATAGTAAGAAAAAGTGGCATTACTAAAATAAAATTGTCAAATAAAATTCAAGTTAAGAAAAAAAATCATTCTTAAAAGAGGTTTTCTAACAAAAGAGTCTCCAAAGTATGAAATACCTAAAAAAATACATTTCCAAGTGTGGTTCCAAATGAGTCAACTAAAAAGAGTTCATCATTCCTAGAGCCTTTGATTCTCAATCCCCTCATAAATAGCATACAATGTACCAATGTGGTGATCAATAACACTATTACAATGAATGTTTGTAGCATGACACTCTTACAATTTATTGGATGTGATAAGGAAAATTTGAGTAAGATTACTTTACATAAATTATTTATTTGATCCATTGAGTTGAATTACATAGTTGGTCCAAAAACATGTTCAGTGGTATTTCACATATGTCCTAGTTTGGCACAATATAACATTAAATTAGGAAGATCATGGATGATATAAATGGGGAAAACAATGGGGAAATATACCAACCATGTCACATTTTCACAAGAAAGTGATCACAGTTTCTAGGGAATATACAGTTTCTTCAAAGCAAGAGCAGCAAAAAGTAATAATACTTTCAACTAACATACAAATAGATACAAGTATTGGCATATCACTAAAGGCACATGACACATTAAATATTTCAAAGGAAAAAATAAAAAGTTTAATACCATAGTATAGGGTAGTTATTTATTCATATCAAGATACAATAGAAGATAAGAGTGGCATTTCACAAGTTTAAAATCTAGATGATGATGATTACAATAATATAGATTGGTATGATTCTAATGATACTGATTATATCGAATATGAATATGAATATGGTAATGCTACAAAACCTATACAGTTTCATGACACTCTTTATTTTCAATACATTACCATTCCTTTTTTTCAATACAAGATATATTAATGGTAAGAATCTTATGGGAGTCATCAATTAGTATCATTTTCTCTATTTCTTATTTCATATATATGTAAAAATACAAAACTAGTAAAATATTGTAGAAAATCACAAAAAACAAAACCTATGCATGTTTATATATAATTTTTCATACATCAATCTAGTTGTGCACAATATTTTATATACATTATATCTAGATTTATATAAAACATGCTTCACCAGTGTATATAAGTGACTATATTTTACATAGGACATCATTCCCTGAACCAATTATAGGTGATTTTATGGTTACACACTCAAAAATTATAGTTAGATAGGAGTGTTAAGGAGAATATGAGTGTAGTGCTCTAGTTTCGTTCACCCCACTCATGTCCCAATAGTTCATACTATCACTACTTAATTATAGACTTCACATAGGCTTCCTACAACATGTACATTTAATATCTAGCTCATTAAGGGCATGGTAAACACATGTTTTATCTTTTATTTCCCACATTATATTACTCCCACACTTAGTAATTTATATTATATTGCATCTTAGAATATTTATCACTCACTATCATTATCATATACTATTTCCTATCTTAGTTATTGATATTGCTCATATTACAACTTAGATCTTGTTGATCAGAAACATAACCATGCATGCTTTTTATATTGCTTTCCTAGCTTCATATTTTGTATGCATTTCTTTGTTTGCTCCAAGGACCTTTGAATATGTTATTTCAAATTGGATCTAAGCCTTTATATATATGATTGTATGCATGTGAGGAAATTTAAACATGTCATTGTGTGTGCCTTTAATTCATAAATGTGGGTATTTGAACTTGTCTTTCTATGTGGCTATAAGCCTCCATTATTTTTATGTACACATGTAAGGGTATTTTAACATGCATTTTTATGTGTATTCTATTAGAGTGAGTGACATTTGAACATGTCCCATTTTTTTGCTCCTTGGCATTCTATCATGTATTTTTTGTGTTACGCATGTACTCCTTGGTTGTGTGCAACATGACCATGAAATTTTTATTACTTATTTTCTCAAATTTGGATGCCATGATGGACATCATACGCCCAACCCTTTTCTAATGCCATGATGGAAATAATGAATTACTCCCTAAGTAGTTATATTTAGCATTATGTACTCATTTGACCAAATTATCTACATGTTTCATTTTCACTTATATATATACACTTATTGTGAATGCTTATTTTCACATGCATATTAAACTATAATTATGCTCAATTTACATTCACAATGATGTAATGATTTTCCATGATGTCATTATTACTAAGATTTAAAATTTTACATCATAATAACCTATTGCATAACCTTTTCTTTTGAGTTATATTTTTACACGGGCTCAATGACTCACCTCAAAAGAAGGGGCATTTATAGAGATTTGTCTTAGAGGCTAGGATTCCCAGATTAGTACATAGATATGATATAATAGTGATTACATAGCTGACTCAATTACAGGCTCAAAAACACATAGAAAGTCAACTTAGACAAGAGAACCACATTAGATAGGAAAGCACTGCTCTAGTGTCCTTCCTAGTGTTATTGTCCAAATGCCTAAAAAAAAGGCATTTCCATAATTTCTCAGAACCTAAGTTTATTCATATTAGTATTTAGTAGTTTCACAGTCTTTATTTCTAGAATTAATTAGAATTACACTATTTTATCTCATATTTGCTCAGTTTGGGGGAAATCATGTATGGCATGTTGTTTCAGGTTATCACTTAGGTTTTACTCAGAATCATGGTTATTTTACTAAGTCTCAAAATATATATGCACTAGATATCAGTTGGGGGCATGTGTGTGGCACATTACTTCCTCATTGCACTAAGTTTTTCACCATTTTTGTAGATGGAATGACAATTCATGTCATTATTCAAGATGTATACACTAGACCCAAATCATACTCATTATTAGCTCTAAGTTTTCACCAATTTTGCACTAGAGTTGAACCTCATTCCATCTGCAATGGATGGTTTTCTATTTACACTAGTTTTTGCCCTAAATTTATATATCAATATTCATACAAGAATCCCAATCTACTCAACTATCTATGATGAAAATGATGGAGTCAAGTGCACTTGAATTCTTGAGCACACCTACTTAAATATGAGGATTAGAGCATGAGCAGCCCAATACAAGTTATTCAATGTTAATATAAATGCATAGCATGCCATAGTCACTAGTTTTTGCATTTATTTTTACACCAGATAAATTAAAATTATTTATGTGCTCAATCAAATGTATTCATTCCTTTTCACTCTCTATTTTTTTATCTTTTATTTATTTATATTCATCTTAAGTAAATACTAATATTACATGTGTTTTAATTCAATTTTGTGTGGAGAATAGTTTAGTATTATTACATATATATTTGACTCCTTCCCACATATAAGTTTAGGTACACACTCTTTTTTCATTTTATTATATTACTTTTGCTTTATTGTATTAATAAAATAAAATGGGATTAAATGTGGACACATAAAATTAACATTTAATCTAAAACCATGCATTTGTCACCACTCTTTTATGCACTTAGATATATATATTTATATTATGGCCCATTTTTATCACTTTCAACCACCTTATGCACTTATAAATTGATATATGACCCCCTAATGAACTTATCCCTATCCTAGTCAATCTTAGACACCTTTTAGACCTTGCCTAACACTCAACATGATAAAATCACCCATTGGAGAAGAATGTCATAGGGGACAGGAGTGCATCACCCTAGAAAGGTTGTTCATGTCCCAAATAAGCCCCATTTAAATTATTTTTAACGATATGACTATATAATCACTTTTAAAACCATTTAGAATAGGAGGCTTACATACCAAAAATCACTAAAATCACACTTGCACATTGAGAGCAAAATACCTATTTTCCCAATTTTGATTACATACATCCCTATTATATTAGAGCTCAAGTCTAAATATAGGAAATAAGTCATAATTCATGGTTAAATTATTTAATCACATTAGTATTACACCAACATCTAGCACATTACACCAAATATTCACACACCACCATAGCATGTGATAACTACATGAAGTTTAATACCTCTTTAGAGTATTGGTATGTAGATAACACTCAACACATGGGGTGTTGAGGTCTCATCCAAATTTATTCATTGACCCCTTTTTCCATTGATTTTTTTTAGTCACATGGTGGTCTCTATAAGTGATCACAAGCCCCTACACCAGATATAGGCTCTATAGATGAAGGCATCAAGAACCCAAAACCCTGATTTCCTCGTTATAAGTGAATAGGAGTTCTCTAAGTTAGACAATATTTCTACCCCTATAGTTCTATAATCATGATTCTACTAGCTCCATAATCATGATTCCAATCACCAAACCTCTTTGTATAATAATTTTTAGCCCCTGATTCCTCCCAAAGGCATAGTTTCTAGCTAAGTCTTTATTTTCTCCTTACACTTTGATATTTTTAATAAGTTTCCAAAATACAGTAGTTCCAAATCAATGAATGTTATCATTGTTATATTATTTTCCTAATTTTTTATAGTTATGTTTTCATCTAAGATTTTCATATAAATCCCAAATTTGATAAAATAAAATATTCCACAAATTGAAAGTCATTTTTATTTACCTTCTCTTGATCATGAAAAAGTTAAATCTTATTATTCCATGCTCTCTCTATAAACATAATTATATGCACCTATGAAAAAAATTATTTTATATTCTTATAAAAATTCATGCAATAGTTATACAAACATTCATGACATTCAAAAATATATAATTGCTTCTTTTAATATATCATGTGATATGAGTTCTCCTATATGTAATGTTTTTAAATAATGCAAGATGTCAACTTAGAATGCAATGATATTTTTAATGAATCCATTGATCCTATGTTTCAAATAGATAGTAAATTACAACCCATAAGTGTATCTTCCCATACTTTAACCATTCCTTCTAGTCATATCATATCTATAATGAATTCCATAGGAGACATTCAAAATCAAATTTCAAGACTCAAGTTACAATTATGTTCATGTAATTATAATATTAATGATAACATTCTATAATATCAAACCCTTACATGAGATATCTTTGACTATACTTATCCAACCAATTTTCTCATACATATGTCCCCTTTATTTTATGCTCAAGTAGACCTTACCAACCATTATACACAATATGTACACTTATTTGGTCATTGGGCTAAATATGTATGATTATTACTAAATCTCTTTCATATAAGTCTAACACAAGAAGCTAGTGATTGGTTTTATAGTCTTCCCAATGATTCTTTACCCACTTTCAAAAAGCTAGAGGACATATTTTTATTATATTTTCATGAGCATGATGTGTCTAAATTCACATTGGAACATTTACAAGGATTAAATAAACATGATGATGAGTCTATTCAAGATCATACTATATGGTTTAAGAATGTATTATATTATTTGACATATAAACCCTCATATTTGGAAGTAAAATTCATATTTGGTATGGGTCTTATTTCTCCACTAAAATAAATATCATTTCATGAGACTTATACTTGATTTGATAGCATATATATGGATATGCATAAGTATGCATATGAGATAGTGATCAATAACTCGGATTTAAATGCATATTCATTAACAAGCAAAATTTTTGCTAAATTTACTTAAAAAGGAAAAGATTTGCCTAAATAGGTTCATAAATCATCTTCAATACCTTCTTATAAGTAAATATTTCATATCAATATAAAAAATATTAAAGTTTTTACATAAATTAAATGAATCAACATATAGAATACCTCCTACAGTAAAAGCATATACTTTCACTAAGAGGTAACCACTTTAGTTTGGTTAGCTAAAAGGTAAACCACATGATATATTTCATACATTATTAGATAAGTATTTGATTTATCTTCCTTTGAATTACTATCATCCACCACACATATTTGAAAAGATCAAAGGACAACCATTCACACTTATCATGGTATTGCCTAACCCCCAAATTTAAATCTGGGGTAATAGGGTTAATAAATATATAGAAGCTTGAGCACAAGGATGATATATTATTCTATACAAAGATAATTAATTGAAAACCCAGATAATGAATATTCTAAATTATAAAACTAATATATGCTAAATATAGAAAGTACCAAATTTGAAATATGTTTAATTGATTGTAATAAATGGAATAAGTGATACTTATTTGGGTTTATTATACACAAGCAGATCTGAGCTAGAAATGGGTGGAAGTGGACAAGATCAAAATTATATGAGTCTTAAGATTTTGTAAATTTTACCTCTATAGCTATAAACACTACCATTAGATTTACGCAATATTGTTGACACTAGTGTTTGATTGTGATATAGGTGTCTAGTATGGAATAATGACTGAATCTCAATGTGACTAATTAGAAACTTTTAGGTTTTTTGGTGCCTTTATTTTGATATCTTCATATGTCATACATAGGTTATTTTTGACTATGTATGGATCAAACCTTAGCTCTTTCAATTTAGGTTAATGTACCTTCCCAAAAATGGGTTAATGAGCTGACAATGTTGAATGGACTTCGAAGACCCATCTATCAATGGGTAATACCTACATATCTAAGACTTTGAAGAGGGCCTTAGACATATAAATTTATCCCTAAGTGTTAGCTTGTGTGTGCACAAGGGTGAAATATGCTAAGTGTAAATGAATGCAATTATCTAGCTTGTAACTTGGCAAATATCACTCATGGGCTTCTATTTGAATGTTTTAGCCTTGTAATATGATTACTCATATGAATAAAAAACAAATAGGGATGAATAAGGCATAATAACTCAATTGTGTGATTGATTGAATAAGGTTTGGGAGGTGACTACTTGGTATTTTCTAGATGATCAATGAGATGGCTTAGACTTTTATTTATATCATACCTTTTGAAAATATATCATGGTAGGGTTAATTAAGACAATTAGGCTAACCCATGTGTTTTTTTAATTTTCAAATTAGATGAATTTTGGTGACTAGACACTAGATAAGGATCTAGACACTACCATTGGTGTCCCTATGTGATTGATAACGTACAAAAGGCTAGAAAATAGGTATCGATCTACATTCTCCTCCCCCGCCCATAGTTTAATATATTAAAGCATAAGGATGAAATTACTAGTTTAAAGGAAATAAATGTGTGCATATGTATGTACAACACACCTTACCTTTTTTTTTAGACCACTTTGAATTTTTCTTTGGTGTATGACCTAAACCAAGAGCATGTTATATTAAAAATGAGTGAATATGATATTAAATTTAAATAAATTGAAGTGCTATAAAGTGAAGATAGTAAGGGAAAAGGTACACCTTTGTGTGGATGTAAACATATTTTCCCTTCATAAATTTCTTTGTAGACACATTTTCTTATGAAGAATTGGAGCTGAGAAAGGTTCAAAACTAAAACTTGGATATTTTTGAAGACGTTGAATGATTTAATCAAATATAACTTATAATTATAGTGAGGATGAGTGATTTAATAAACTCAACCTATAAATATATTGAGGTTAGATTATTTATCAAATCTAATAAATAAAAATGGTGAGGGTGAGTGATTCAATCAACTGAACCTATAAATCTATTTAGGTTAGATGATTTATCAAATCCAAGCTATAAAAATGGTGAGGGTGAGTGATTTAATTAACTCAACCTATAAATCAAGTAAGATTTCATGATTTAATCAAATCCAATCTATAAATATGGTGATGTTAGATTATTTAATCAAGTCTAACCTATAAAATAGTATGTCTTGGGTAATTGAAATCTATAAATATAATTTTATTGAGTGATTTTTCAATTTTTATTGCACTAGAATCGCATGTGAACATCATATATGTCTCAAGTTGAAATATTTGTGTGATAAATATGAAAAAACTTTATTTCAAATCGATGAAAAATCTATGCAATGTATAAGATTCTGATCCAAGTGTATATCTAAATCATGTAGCTATTTTGGAGATCATGCAAGTGTGAAGGTCATGTCTTTATGACATGCCCCCACTAAAATATGTAGATACTAAGAACTAAGTAAATTTGGAGGTCATGTCTTTGTGACATGTCCCCATTGAAATATGGAAAATGTGTAAATGTGGAGGCCATGCCTCTATGACATGCCCCCATTAATATCCCCACTTGTGAGGTGAGGGGAATGGAATTTGGTATTCATCTTACCTTAGAAGGATAAGATAACTATATAATTTGTGTATGAATCATTTACCATATAGGAGTAAATGTATAAGTTAATATATCAATGAAGATTGTAGTATGTGTTATGATTTAACTTTTAAGGGGATTATGGAATGTAAAACCCTAGTTTGCTAAAGTTCTAGAATAATAAATTAGGTAATAAATATGCAATAATAATAGCCATTGATTTTTATAATAGTTGACTTTTATTATTATTATATAAATATAAAATGAACTACAAGAGATTTACTTAGCTAAAAACTGACTAAGATAGATAAATGATAGATTGCAAACTAGTGTAGGAATTGTGTCAGGTGTCGTGAATAGAAGCTAGGAGTCAAAAACCCTCCTAGACAATAACATAGCCCCTAGATGATATCACACCATGATAGTCTCCTCTAGGCTATGGTAGTGTCCTTTTACAATTAGGGACAATGATCTTATGTATGGACTTTGACCTAGTTCTAGGGAGTTTGTGCCTGTGTATGGATGTTGGTTCTCTATTTTTTCCTTATTTTGAAAAATTTTAATGCCAAACCCTATGCCTCCATATGTGTTAGGTAATTTGAGGAGCACAAGTAAAAAAAATAATCGTGTTTGTAAGTTAGGTTATATGTGACCTCAACACCCCATGTGTTGAGTGTTACCTATATACTAATACCTTAAAAGGGGATCAATCTTGATGTATTTCTCCCAATCTAAGTGATAGTGTAAGTACATGTGAATGCTAGTTTGAGTGTCAGTTTGACTACTTTGAGTTTTACTTGAGACTATAAATTTGAGTAATCTAATATCTATGATACTGTAGATGGGTGTATGTAGAAGTAGGTAAGAATAGTGATCAATGACCTTGATTTGCACAAATGTTTTTAAGTTTGTTTATGAGTATTTAAATTTTATTTCCATTTGATGGATAAGTGAATGAAATTGTTCTATATATATAATTTTGGTGTTTTTCAATATGTAAAATAGGTTTATGCCAACCCTAGGAATGCTTTGGGGAATAAAAATATATCCATTTAGGGATTAAAGAGCTAGGGGACACTAACATGGTCCCTAGGTCAATAATGTAGTGCATAAATGTTTAAAGGGTCACATTAATGTCCAAGTGGTAGAAACTAGTGAACAAGGGGCATGGGTGCCTAAGGGATGGCATAGTGTTGATTTTGGTATGTCTAATAATAGCTTGGACCAACACAAAAGTTATAAATAGATCAAAAGATGGCCTAAAATAGGTCTAGGGATAATCTAGGATAAGGTGGTCTCAAGTGACACTCATTGCACTCAAATGACATATTAAATGACTACATGTTCACATTAATCCCTAATCTTCATGATATAGATCATGGTAACATATAGAAATTAAAAGTATAAGCTCTTAAAAAAATCACACACATATAAGACCACTTAATTTAATATAGAATAATAATCCAAGGAGACCTCATATAAGGGGAATGTTCAAGTGAAACACAATCAAAAGGAAATGACATATATCAACATAGAACCACATATTCAAATATACAAAAAACATTAAATAGCAGAAGGGACAAGAATCAAGGAACACATTCAAATGATCCACAAGCAAGACAATAGCAAGAAATTAAATATACTCAAAGAAGTGACAATGTGAAAAAGTGAATTATAAGTAACTAGAATAATCATATCATACTAATCCCTGCATATATGTGTTAGAAAAAATGTCATGTAACATAGTGTATCAAGTACATTATGAAATATATAAGTATGGATATAGACATGTGTAATTTTTAGTATATAAGCTCAACATGACAATGTAATAATGATCATTAATAATATAACATGTATTAATTAGGATTAAGGAATTATATGCCCCCAACATAGTATATCACATGGGAAGAATAAAGGTCCAACATCTGATTGTGCATGTATCGCACTCAAGTATGCATGAAATATATGTGTATATAGAAATAAAATTATGTGATATCTACTAATATAAATTAGATAACATAGGTACCAAATATCTAATAAACATGAAAATTCCAAATATATTTGCATTTGTTAATTATTTAAACTTTTTGTATTTTCTTAAATATTTGATTTTCTGGAATTTTTGAAAAAAGGAGTCTAACCTGTGATCCCATCCAGAGGATGCTCATAGGAAACTCTGAATTTAGAATATGGTACATCAAACTAGTGATACTTCTAAGGAGAATATATAGGTGTCATATTTAAATCTATAGAATCTATGGTAATCTACATTTGTCTCATATGACTTTATGGTTATGAATAGGTAATAAGAGTAGAGGTTTTTGGAACCCATTTTTTAGTTATTTATGGTAAAGTATAGGTAGTAGTTTATTTAGTTATATTTAGTGATGCTTGAGGCATCACCATACACAACGGAATATAGTTGGGAATAAAAATGTTCAACTATAATGATCATGTGGTAATTATGCTTTTGATTTCCATTATAACACAATATCAAGTGCATCTCTGGAAATATCAAGTGTATCTATTTCATTTGTAGCTTTTGAAATTGGTTTAGGTACCCATTCTTATCATGTATAAAACATAAGTGTTTAAGTATGAGTGGATTCTATAATATTTGGTCTTTTTATTTCCCCAAGTGTACCTCTAGTGAGAGCTCAATGAATCAATGGTTCCTTGGTAGCATCAGTATGGGATAGACTAGTTATTTTTGAGTGTGCATTATGAGAAATTATTACTCTAGTCATTTGTTTTTTTAATGGCTGATAGACCATGCATTCCTTAGTAGGAGTGGAATTATATGTCTCAACCCTCTTAGAGTGACCTCTATAAGAATTTGGAGAAGGATACCTTGTTATCTCTTTCTTAAATTTAATAATTTATTTGAATATAAGTTGTGTAAGATTTTACTTTAAATAAAAACAATCATTTGTCTCGATGCCCATTAATACCATGGTAAGTCAAAAAGGGTTGTCCTTTCACCTTTTCAAATATATGTGGTAGATGGTAGTAATTTTGAGGAAGATTAATCAACTATTTATCCAATAGTGTATGCAATAAATCATGTGGTCTATCTCTTATCCAATAAAAGTGAAGTGGTTTCCTCTTAGTAGAGGAATATGTTTTAACTATAGGAGGTATTATGTGTGTGGATTCTTTTCCTCTATGTAAAAAATTTATCATTTATTCATTGATATGCACTATTGATTTAGAAGAAGGTTTTTGAGGTAACTTATTAATTTTCTTGGTCTGTTGCTTCACTTTTTAGGAATGGTTTTTTAACATGTTTTCCTTTAGATGAAGATGTAGGTGTTTTGACATTGGTATTTTTTAATGCACATGCATATTTATGCAAATCCACGTATAATATATAAAATGAGGTAAAGGGTTTATGAAATACTCTTTGTTTTAGTGGGGAAAGAAGGCTTCTACTAAATTTGAATTGCACTTCCAAATCTAATGGTGTATAGTTTAAGAAATATAATGCATCCTTAAATCTGATAGCATAATCTCAAATAAACTCATCAGTGTTTTGAGAATGTGTTATGTATTATAAATTATCATTTTCAACATCATGAATGTTAACTTCTTGAATGTCTATTTTATCATCTTTATGTGATGCACTAACAAAGTTTATCATTTTTAATTTTTTAGGCCTTTCATCATTGTATGTAGAGGAGATAGGAGAACTAGGCTCCTCATATTCATATTTAAGATGTGTATAATCACATTTATGACCATATGAACACTTGCCATGATCATCACCATATTCATTTAAAGTTACATTTTCAATATCATAGTTGAAATAAAAAGTGGAGGGTTGAGCACATTATTGATATGTCATAAGATCCTCATATATAATACATAAGTCATCTATAACATTGAATAAACTATCCAAAGGATGGGGTTTCCTATGGATTTTAGTAGGAGTAAACATGATAAGGGTTATAATTTTAGACACACCCACAAAGATAAATAGTACAAGGCCTAGGGAAAAAATGTGAATAGACATTCCTTATGCTAGGCCCATGCAATAAATTAGATCTAAAAAATAAATACAGTAATCTAAAAAATGATTTTTTTGCAGAAAGAAAAACCCTAAATGCAATCTAGGGTTTTGTTCAAATAAGTATAGAGGATGGGTTCACCATAATGATTAACCCTAAAATTTAAATTTGGGATAATAGGGTTAAGAAATATAGATGAACTTAAGCATAAATATGATAAATTAATCTATAACAAGCTAATTAATTGAAAACTTAGATAAATGAATATTCTTAATTATAAAATTGAGCTATGTTAATTATGAAAAGTACCAAATTTGGAAGATGATCAAATGATTGAAATAAATGGAACAAATGATACTTAGTTGGTTTTAATATGAAAATGTAGATATAAGTTTGAAATAGGTGAAGTGCATGATCAAGATTCTAAATCAGTCCTCAAATTATCAAAATTATACCTTTGTAGCAACGACACTACCATTAGATCTGAACACTACCATTGATGCTATTGTCTAACTATGATGTAGGTATCTAGTATTTAATAATTATTGGATATTGATATGACTCACTATAGCCTTCTATTTTTTTATCACCTTTATTTTTATGTCTTTAGATATCATGCATAGGTTGTCATTAACCGTGTATCATTCAAACCCTAGATTTTCACCTTATGTCTTTATACCTTGCCAAAAATGGGTTAGTGGGTTCACAACGTCAAAATAGCCTCAAAGACCCTTTTATCAATGGGTGTTTTATACATATCCAATACTTTTAATAGGCCCTCAGATATATGAATTTTTTCCCTAAGTGTTGGTTTGTGTGTGCACAACAGTGCAATATGTTAAGTGTAAAGGCATGCAATGATATAGCTTATAACTTGGAAAATATCACACATGGGATAATATTTCAATGATTATGATTTTAATATGAATACTCATATGACTGATAAATAAATAGGGATGAATAAGGTATAATAACTTAGTTATGTGATTAATTAAATGAGCCTTATAGGTGATTTCTTGGTATTTTGTAGATGAACAATGAGAAGGTTCATACTTGTATTTATACCACACCTTTATAAAATATATTATGATAGGGTTAATTAAGTCAATTAATTTGACTTGTGTGTTTTTATTAAATTTTAAATTGGATGACATTTGGTGACTAGACACTGAATAAGAATTTGGACACTACCATCAGTGGTAGTGTCCCTCTATAGTCAATAGTGTCCAAAAGGATAGAAAATAGGTATGGATATGAAACTAATAGTGAAGGATGTTTGTCATTTTTTGATCTTTATATGTATTATAGGAAACCTAGGTCATCATAATGATAGGTTTGGACCAAGAGATAAGCATTTAAGTATAATAAGATGGTGAACATGAGCCTTTCGATAACAACGTCTATAATTGAAGGATAGAGCCTTGATAGGTATTTTCCAAGTATATAAAAATGTGATGTTATATAAATATATTATAATATCTACATGTAATAATTGTAATCATAACAATGACTATTTTTATTTAATACAAAAGCTTACATAGCTTGTAAATAGAGGAGTCATTACATTTGAGAATAAGACAACAAGGTCTTCTCCCACTTCTTATAGACATTATTCTAAGAATACTTAGACATATCATGGCATTCATATGAAGGAATTCATATTATATTATCCTTTTCAAAACCAAACCACTATAATAAGTCCCTATTCTAGTTCACTTTCTATAATAACCAAAACATCCCAAGATATTCCTATTTAGAAACCATTAGTCATTTGAGCACTTGATAGAAGTGATACTACAAGAAGCAAAGGTGATAATACTCTAAATTTATATGTTTAAAGTGCATCTATATCAAATTAAAAATACCATATGGAATAAAAAAGAGTGTCATATATCTATGAAACAATCAAAATTACAAGTTAACAATGTATCACAATAGTTAAATGTCAACCCATTTCTAATTTTTAGTAGCATGGCAGTCAGATAGATCATGATAAATTCCATGTCTAGCCAACCCATTTTCACATCACCTCTTGAGTGATAATATCATATATATAATATTAAAAACTAATAAATACCTCATGTAACACTTTACATAAATACATCATACATAAACAATCAACAAATTACAAAAATTCTCATCAATACACAAAATTTAAAACATATCATATATGAATTCAGAATATGAAATATTATACACACACACACACACACACACACACATAAAAATATTTCAATTAATGATGGGGGCACCCCCTCATTCAAACTATCACTACTCAATGTATCTTTATCCTATGAAGTCAAAGTTTCATTATGTCCTTGTGATCATGATGTATACCATGCAACCTACCTCTAAAGTATATCATTCTCAATCAGCACAAGAGTATGAATAAAATTTAACTCATAAAATTGGCTAAACAAATATCTCATTCATCTATCAATATCTTTCACAATATATGCTAGAGTCATAACTATACAAGGATCAAATAAATAGGCATGCTCACCAGCAATCTGATCAACTCACTTTATCAATCCCAGATAGTCTTCATCGTATTATAATCCATCAAGTTGTAAATATGTTAGAAATTTCATAAGGATCTATGCAAAGATTATAATGTTGTAAGAGGAGCTCTTGTACAGAGGATCTCAATCCTAAAGAGAGCCACCAAGGGGATGTATAAAAGTAACAAGATCATAATATGATATATGTAATAATGTATTAGTATCAAGGCCACTTCAATTCATCTCCAAGGTGAATCTATATATCTCTCAATATAAATGATCTAGCATAATCCACCCCTAGGAAAATTTGATGTCGCACTCCTTAATAGCTCTACCAATGTGATAAATGTGATAAGAGATGGCCTCAACCCCTCCATCTATAACTAAAAATGATGATAGTATACAACATATAAATTTCCATAATCATGAAATATCTAATCATATAATTTGATCTAGTAGTATATTACCACATCGATTGGCACCCTCAGGTCTACCTAACATATACTTATGTGCTCTCTACATATACCTTAAATTAATAGAATCCATAACTATGGGTATCTCTCCAATAATCTTAAGTCATAAAATCTACCACACATTCTCCAAGGTGACATTCATCTCATATGTTGGTAACTAAAAAGTACAACTATTATGATTCTACCACTCAGTTAAATTAATGATCAAGTGCATATTATGCATAACTTGGCCTAATCAGCCAATATACACCCACTCTAATGCCTTCTAATCAAAATTATATAAACTCAAATTTAATAAAGTACTCATATGTCTACCCAAGTTAAACTTATATGAATTCAATTCATGTTGCAAATAGTCAAACACACAAAGTTCAATCCATCTCTAATTTCAACAAAATTACTATAGACATGAAAAAAAATGAAAATCAATCAATATGTAATTCAAAAAACATTGCCTAATGAGGGACATTATTGTAGATAGTAAAGTAGACAATAAAATCCAACAAAGGATAATATCGACAAGAACTATATGGTATTATCCCAAAAAGACAAAATAGTAGATTCCAATTTTTCAAGATAAAAAACTCAATATCAAGAAACTTTCCACAAAAAATATCAAAAATTGACTATTAAACATCATTATTACATTAAAAATAATCAATTACAAACATACCAAATCACCGCTCATATCTATCTCAATCACAAAATGAAAACACTCAAATAGTAATGGTAATGTAGATTATCAACTTGGCATCTTAGAACACTCAAAGCTCAAATTGTAATTAATGAATAGTGAAAATGATTTTAGACACATAAATTTCACCATTTAGTGTCAAAATTCACTTTGACACACTAAACCATCACCTTCCCTAATTCAAATTCAAATTAACATCATTTCCCTTCACTCTCAAATAATTTAGTAAGTCTTAATTAATTAATTATAATCATGCACATCATTTTCCTCAAATACTAATTTAAAATCTAGATTTTACACTTCACCAAGACATCCTTCACATTTGTCTCAACTATGTGTTAGCTCATCTAAGAAATCCCCTTATGAGTCATCTTAGAACATTTCAAACTCCAAGATGACTCAACCAACTAACTTGACCCATTATTGGTGAGTCACTCAATCTTTTCCCCTTTATCCTCAACACATGGAAATTAGTCAACATCCTCATGGATAAGGACTAAAATCCAATCGTCGTATATTTAGATTATTTGAAAAATTCAAATAATCCTCAACCATAAATATCATCTCTTGTAAGCCTATAAATTATCATGCAATCCATCACTTTATATCATCCACCTTCAATATAAATAAGTGTTAACACTTTTTTAATTGCATCTATCAAGCAACCAAGATATTTGAAACAACTACATACTACTCAATTCACTTTGTATGGAGAAGAGTTGAGCATTCATATTTATCACTCATGATCAAATATTTATTTAATCATAATGGAGAAGGTGATGAATACTTTGTGGTTATCAGTATTATTTTGTCTAGTATTTTATTTCATTTGTTGATTTATCTTGAATTTTAGGTTTTAGTTTAGAAAAGATTTCATTGTTTGATTTCTTAGCTATCTTGCACTCTAAATCTAACGTTTATATTTTGGTATGCCCAGTGGGGCTTTCCCTCATATTGAAAATCATAGACATCATAACTATATTTAGGAACATATTTCAATCATTTTTAATTGATTTATTTGTGCACATGCAGTTAATCTTGGTTTTGGAAGTGTATTTTTGTAGTTGTAAGTTAATTGTCTAAGTTTTTGAGTTTGTTGTTTGTATACCTATGGAACAATTAATTTGTAGACAACTTCAATGAAATCATCATATAAAATAGTAAAAAAATTCTATCCTATTTTCATTGTTGCTTGAAATTTTTTTTTTTCTAACAGTCTTCAATTTATATTTTCTTTTATTCTATACTTTCAATTTTTAGTTTAACCATTTTCTACAAAGTGGAGAAATCATAGCTAACTTCAATGAATTCATTGAAGTTGGTAGTGAAAACACTTCTAGGATTTTTTTGAGAATAGTGAAATCATAGATTACTTCATTGAATTCATCAGAACAAATAGCAAATTCATACCATATTATGATGAATTCATAGTATATTTTAGCGAAGTGATTTTTAACTTATAATGGTCATTATTTTAGAGGCCATAACTTTTGACTCAGAATCCATTTGAGATTTTGTTTGTGCTAAAACAAAGGTATCAAATAAAATAATTCAACTTGACAAAATATTGAACTTTGGCTCATTTTAGATAACAGTGAAATCATTCTAGTAAATAGTGACATCATCAAAGAAAATAGTTAAATTATCAAATAAAATAATAAAATCATCACATATAACAGTGAAATCATGCATAACTTTGGTGAATCATCACAAATAGTAGTAAATGTTGAGAGGTGTTGTCATTGATGTCAAGGTCAATGTTGTTGTCATGGTTATCATTGATGTCAAGGTCAAGGTGGATGTAATTAATGTCAAGGTCAAGGTTGATGTCATTAATGTCAAGGTCAAGGTTGATGTCATTGATATCAAGGTGCATCTGGTAAAGATGCATGGTGAAATGGTATGTGACAAGGGATCCATGTGACAAGAAAGAATTTGAAGGAAACCTATTATCTATCTATTGAGAGAGAATTTGAAGGCAACCTAGTGATTCTTCTAAGGTTGATTTCAAGGTTTATTATAAGGTAAGCATGTTTGTGTACCAGTTTTTGAATACTAGGTGTCTTGAGAAGTCTAGTTATAACAAGCATGTGCATGATGAACATAAGAGGTGTGTACAAATGTATAATAATAAATATAAAGAGCATGAAATACATTTAAATGAGGTGAATAGTCATCAAATAGTGTTTTAATATCAATTACCAAAGTTATCAAGTCTTTGAACCTAGCCAGAAACTCAATAAGGCTTGTACATAAGATGCCTAGTCTTGTGCATGAAAGGATCTTGGTGTCCTAGTGACATGGATGCACAGAGGCATAATATTATGTTTCATGGTGCTTTATCATGTATATTAATCATTGGATTACTCAAGAGAGCTTCAAGGTGAGTCTGTAGGGGTAGAACCTACAAGAATAGCATGCAAAAGGACTAGTTATAAACCTTGTCTGACCTAATGAGGTGTCATGAGGTATAGTCAAGACCTATGAAGGATACAAAGAATTTTTAAATCATGTGATAAGTTGCTTGATCATGTGATTGAGGTGTATATTTTATGTATAATGGCTAGAAGGTCAATTTAAAGGTTGAATATGAATTGTAGGTCAAAAGCCTAAAGAGTAAAGAGAGATGGTAGTCAGATGGAGTATTAAGATCAATTTTTAAGGAAAGTATGAGTATGTTTTCATTGACAAAGTTATGTCATGTTTTTTAAGTATGTTGACCAAGTTTGAGGTTAAATTTTTCAAGAAAAGGCATGAAAAGTGGTTTTGAGGTTTCTTGTGTACATAAAATTAAGGATTCTCAACTTGAGAATAATTTTCAAGTACTCATTGGCATGTGTAACCTCTACATGGGAACATAATATATTTATGGTAGATGGTAAAGGGACCTATATTAATTTTTTTATCATTAGTTTCTATAATGAGGAGTGAAGCTTTATGAATAATCCTTAACACTAGAAATAGTGTTAACCCTCTCTAAAACCCTAACAATGACTCGATGAGAAAGATCTTGATGGAAATGGTTTAGAATGGATTGGATTACCTAGTTTGGTTATTTTATCATGTAGTGGACTCTCATATTCACATTTAGGTATGATTGGTCTATCAGGAGAGTGAGTGGACCCTATAGGAAAAGCTTCATTTCTTTGAGATTAATTGTATCAACTAGAGTTGATTGAGTCAAAGATGTTAATTGGATAGAGGTTGAATATTGATATGTATTAGATTTACATGGTGGTTTCTAATTAGTTTTTAGACCTCAGGTGTGTTAGATTAGTCATTCAAGTTGACATATCACTAAAATGCCTAGTGGTGTAGATAGTGAGAAATATAGGCAGAAGTGAGAATTTGTTTAGGGAAGTGTTATCATGGACTAGGGATGAATCCAATTGCATTAAGAGGTTTTTCAATACCTTTAATTAATTTTCATGTTGGATAGATTCTTTGGAGGTCAATGGATATGTTGAAAATGTTGCTTATAAGTTGACCTATCACTTGACCATGGTATATTTCTATATAAGAGATACCTAATGATCTCATAATAACATCCATATGCATAAATAGTATCTTAAAATGTCTACATAGGTACTGAAATTCATTATTAGCATGACTCTATTTGAAGTTCAACTGACAGATCTAAGTAAGCAATTGGGAGTGGGGAGTTGTAGGCTCTCTACCCTTAGTTGAAGCATCTAATGCATATGTTTTTTTTTTTAAAGAAATGAATATTTTATTCATGTTTTGAAAAATCTTGGAAATCATTGAAAGTAATTGAAATGGTAAAGACAAAATGGGTTGACTATTTTAGGTTTGACTATGTATACTGAAGATCAAAGATTGGTCTGCAAGATTAATATTTGGAAATAGAACTTACAATATTTGTACTTGAGAGTGATTTAGATATATAAAAAATATATATTGATGGTGTCAAAATTAATAGGAAGTATTCTTTCAAGGATTAAATTTCAAGTCTTCATGACTGTGTTTTGAGACCAATTGTTGGGCTACTTACAAAGAAGGGTTTGAGACTTTATACCCTAAGTTATGAAGTCTAATGCACATAGTGATGACCCCAAGGTCATTTATCTTTTTTATATGTATTTTTTTACTATTTTTTTTTGTAAAACTTGTGTTTTTACTTCAAATATTCAAGATAGACTTTCTAGGTATGCATAGGTTTAATATGAACAGTACTATTGATGTGCTCCAAGTAGTGGTTTGAGCTAAAAAATACTATAGAGCATAGATGACATTATAATGGGTCTATTTTTATGGAATATGATGTGTTTTTTCATATAAAGTTTCTAAATTTTCTCCAAGAAGATCAAAGAGTAAAGTGTGCTAAGTAGGCCTAATGGAATTAGGTCTCCATGAGACCTAAAGGAGAGATAAGGCATATTTGAGAAAGGTCAGACCAAAAGGGACTAAAATCATATTTTATACATGTATATGAGATATAATAAGATCCATTTCATGGATTAAATAATAAGGTTAAGAGTGTTTGGCTGACTAAGAAGGATGTGAACAAGAAACTTGTATAAATACTAGGCATTTTTAGGCCTATGTGTGTTGTGTGTGAATAAGTAGACAAAAAATGATATTTTAGAGAATAATTAGGTATTTTATGACATTATAAGAAGATAAAATATCAATGATGAAAATTTTATAGAGGTTTTATGTGTGAGTATCAAGGTCATATGACCTGATCAAGTCAAGAAGAGGGCTAATTGAGCATAAAAGACTAGAGACCAGTTTTGAGAGGGATAAAAGTGTGTGAAGAGAAAAAGAAGGATATCATCATCTATTGTATGATAAACATATTTTTATGAATGTGATCAATTTTTTTAGGTGTTTGATTTTTTTTTGAGTCATCTAGGGGTTTGGTGCCTCCTTGCAAGTGGGTGCTTGTTAAATCCTAGTTAAGTTGGTGCTTAGCTAGTTGGGGTTGGTGTTCCATGTGAAGTGGGTGCTTTACTAAAGTTGGGGTTGGTAATCCATGTGAAGTGGGTGATTCACTAAATTTTGTGTTTGTATTATAGGATTTTCATTCCATTTACATCAATAGTGGGTTTTATTCCCTTTAAGGGTTTCCCACATATATATTATGTTCATGTGTTTCATGTACTTATGAATTGATGCTTATGCTCGATAAGATGTATGTGTTTGAATAAATGATTTATGATTTCATAAGTGAGATTGTATAAGAAATTTTTTGATGAATTATTCACCCCCATCTTAATCACTTTTTTTCCCAACATTTAGTATTAGAGCCTGGTCCTTTGAATTAGGTCTAAAAACCTCAAGGAGATCTTAGAAGCAAGGATGGCTAGCCAGCAAGCTCAAGGTGGTTTCTCTACTATTAAGGATTCATTGTTTAATAGGTTTAAATGTGAATTTTACAATGTTAGGATGAAGATATATTTTATGTCACAAGGACATGATATTTGGCAGTCAGTTGTAGATGGTTGTATTACTCCTCTTATTCCACCAATAGATGCAACTGATAAAAAAGCTAGTGAAAACAACTCCAAGGCTTTGAATTTTATTCTTTGTAGCCTATCAAAGGCAAAAATTGTGAAGGTAATGCACTATGAATAATATAAAGATATATGGGACAAATTTAAGACTATCTATGAAGGATACACCAAGGTGAAGATGGAAAATTATAGACCCACTGAAGACAATTTGAAATCCTAAAGATGAATGAAGATGAAACCATTGCATCTTATCTATTGAGGGTTGATGAAGTTGTCAATGTCATTATAGGATTGGGAGAAGAAGTGAAATAATCTATTATTGTTCAAAAAGTGTTGATATCACTAACTCATAAATTTAACTCTAAGGTGTCTATAGTAGAAGAGATGCAAGATTTAGACAAGCTATAGATGGATAGGCTTCATGGCATCTTGACTACCTATGAGATGATAATTAATGAAGGAAGACCTCCTAAGAAGGAAGCAACTTTCAAATTTGAAAATAAATCAAAATACAATAAGGTAAAGTATGAGGAATGCTTAGATATTAATGATGATCAACTAATAGCCATTTTTTCAATAAATTTAAGGTTTGGATGTGGTAAGTACAAAGGTAATTTTCCCTTCAAATTTTTCAATTTTGGCAAGATTGGTCATTTTGCATCCAAGTTTCCTAACAAAGATAAGTCTGTGCATGATAAATAACATGGTAAACATCATGGAGATGAGAAGAAGACCTATAAGCCTGATAAAAATGAGGAGTTTAGGAAGTAAGAAAGTAGGAAAAGAACATTCAAGAAAAAGAGAAGATTCTACACTAAGGAAGATAACCCTTGTGATTTAAGTGACTCAATTCAATTTGATAGTGATGATGACAGTCATGAATTTGAACATAACAATAATGAAACTTTGTTTATTGCCATATAATTAGACAATGGGCATTGTTTAAGTGGGAAAGGAATTATGGTTGATGTAGAATCAGATGAAGAAAAATCTAAAGTATATCTTGACGAAAATTGGTAAGTGACCTAGAAGAGTTGAAGTTCCAAAGGAAAAAAAATCACAAACCAAGAGAACTAGTTAAGGACTATGAGGAGTATATTAGCTTGTTTGAGGAAAGGTTGAGTAACACTTCCAAGGAGTATGATAAGACCATCAATCAAGTTGAGGAATAGATGGAGATTGTCAATGCAAACCTAAAGGCTAAAGAGGAAGAATGCATTATGTATGAAACTGAAGTATAATCTTTGAAAGTTGAGTTAAATCAAGCATCTAGAAAGGTAAGGACCTATGTGAATTTTTAAAAGAGTACTAAGGACTTACTTGACATCTTGAATATCCAAAATTCTACAAGTGATAAAATACATCTTGGTTTCAAATAATACCAAAAGGAAGCACCTCAAGTCAAGGAGAAGATTGTTGAAAAAAATAAGCTCAACATGAAAAGACATATCAAACAACCCATTGTTATAATATATACCAATTCATTTAATAGTTACTATTTTAGGTGAAATCAAGTTGGTCATAGAGTAAGAGAGTGTAAAATACCCTCCAAAAATGAGTACTCATGTGACTATGGAAGGAATCATAGCTCACGTTAGTAAAGAGGTATGTATAATGTGGTTTTATATAGTTGTCATGATGTAGGACACATTGTAAGATTCTATCCTAACAAGGTTAGAAGGTCATCAAGTCAAAAAAAGAGGTTTTAAGCATCTAGAGTGCTAAAGAGAATACAAATGAATGTATGAAAATGAAAGATAATGAAGAAGAGTCATGATCAATCTACAAGCTCAAGTGGACTAATTATTGTAATAGAGCATGCTTTAAATGTAAAATCAAGTTATGAATTCTTTTTGTCAGCTCACACTAATGATCAAATCATTGATGAAGAGATAAGCCTATAGTACCAATCAAGCCTAAAAGGGTATTGAAGGACATTCAGTCTTGTGAGAGAATTGAGATCTGGGAATCTCCTGAAGTGGTGTTGTTTTAGTTCCCTATGGAAAAGGGTGACTTTATTAGGGTTCATGAAGACACTCTTTAGATATAGAATCATGATTGATGCTTGGTTTGAGGGGGAGCTATTCAAGTTTGTGATTGAGTTTGAATTACATTGAAAAAAGTGGTCTTGTAATTAGAATTCATCTAAAAGAGGTATGTTTGGTGTAAGGGGGAACATGTTGCCTTAATACTTCATAATATATGTGTTGAGATCATATAGTAATAAGTTAGGGTTTCATATGGAAATCTATACAAAATCCTTTTTCAATAATTTAAAAGGGGGAGAAAGTCCAAGAAGGGAGCTTAACCAGCTTGGGGAGATGAAAGTGATCAGATTGAAGAATGTTTTGCCATCAATGAAAAAGAGGGATTTTGTTGAGAAGTGTTGTCATTTATGTCAAGATCAGGGTGGTTGTCATGGTTTTCATTGATGTCAATGTCAATGTGGATGTCATTGATGTCAAGGTCAAGGTTGATGTCATTGATGTCACTGTGCATCTGGTAAAGATGCATGGTGAAGTGGTATGTGACAAGGAAGCCATGTGATAAGAGAGAATTTTAAGGAAACCTATTGTTTCTTTATTAAGAGATGTTTTGAATGAAACCTTATGATTCTTTTAAGGTTGATGTCAAGGTAAAGTACAAGGTAAGCATCTTTTGGTACCAGTTTTTGAGTACTAGGTGTCTTGAGAGTTTAGTCATAACAAGCATGTGTTTGATAAGCATGAACAAGTGTGTAGAGATTTATGATAATATATAAGGAGAATTAAATTCATGTGATCAAGGTTAATAATCATTAAATATTGTTTCAATATTAGTTTCCAAAGTTGTCAAGTCTTTGAACCTAGTAAGAAACTCAAGAAGGCTTGTGCATGAAGTAAATTGGTGGCCTAGTGAGATGAATGAACAAAGGCATAAGATGATTTTTTAGGATGATTGATCATGTATATGAATCATTATATCACTAAACAAAGCTTCAAGGTGAATCTCCAGGGGTAGAACCTATAGGACCAGCATGTAAATAAACTAGTTTTAGACCCTGCCTGACCTAATGAGGTGTTATGAGGTATAGTCAAGACCTATGAAGGATGAAAAGTAGTGTTAAATCATGTGATAAGTTATTTGAGAATATTATTGACATGGAGAGTGCATTTATATTGTTTATAATCTCATTTTAAAGGTCTAATATGACTTGTAGGTCAAAAGCCTAAAGAGCAAAGAGAGATGATATCCAAATGGAGTATCAGGATCAATTTCCAAGGAAAGTATGAGTATGTGTGCATTGATTAGATATATTTCATGTTTTTTCAGGTATATTGACCAATTTTGAGGTCAAATTTTGTAAGAAAAGGCATGAAAATTGGTTTTGAGGTTTCTTATGTGCATAGAATAAAGGATTCGCAACTCAAGAAAAACTTTCAAGTATTCATGGACACATGTAACCTCTACATGGTAACCTAATATATTCATGGTATATTTGTAAGGTTATTATCTCAATTTTCCAAGCATTTTTTTTTTTAATGAGGAGCTAAGCTTTATGAACAATCGTTAACACCATAAATAGTGTTGAACCTCTCTAAAACCCTAACAAAGACCTGATGATAAAGATATCAATGGAAATAGCCTATAATGGATTATGTGACATATTTTTATGAATTTATAATGTATTTTACTCTAAAATTTTCCTCCAAGTATGATTGGTTTTTAAGGAGAGTGAGTGAACCCTATAGGAAAAGCCTTATTTCTCAAAGATTTATTATAGCAAGTAGAGTTAACTGAGTCAAAGTTAATAATTGGATGCACGTTGAATATTTAGAATTTTATTATATATAAAAGGTGATTTTTGAGTATTTTATATACTTAATGTGTGCTAAAGTATCCATGCAATTTGACCTATTGTTAAAAGGCCTAGTGGTGCAGATAGTGAGAAAACCAGGCAGAAGTGAGAAGTTATTTAGAGAAGTGTTATCATGGACTAGGGATGAACCCAATTGCATGAAGAGGTTTTTAAATACCTATAATACATGTTCATGTTGGATATATTATTTTTATGTTAATGATATGTTGAAAATGTTGCTCATAAGTTGATTTGTCTAGTGCAGATAAGACAGTAAAGGTGTAAGGTTGTGAGATTGGTCTCAAAGACCAATATTTTCACTTTGCCATGGTATATTTATATATAAGATTTACCTAATAATATCATAATATCATCCACATGAATAAATATTCTTTTAAAGTGTCTACACATGTATTGAAAGTCATTATCACCATGACTATGTTTGAAGGTAAACTGACAGATCTGAGTAAGTGGGAGTGAGTTGGAGGCTCTCTGCCCTTAGCTAAAGCATAAAATGAATATTTTATTGTTTTTAAAGACATGAATATTATATTAAGGCTTTTCATAAGATTTTAAATAAGTTAAATTTATTTAAATGGTAAAGATAAAATGGGTTGGTTGTTTCAAGTTTTACTATGTATATTGAAGACAAAAGATTGGTCTATAAGACCAATATTTGGCATTAGACATTAAAATATTTGTACTTGAGAGTGATATAGAGATATTAAATAATATCTTGATGGTTTAATAATTAATATGAATTATTATTTCAGGGATTAAATTTTAAGTCTTCATGAATGTGTTTTGAGACTAGTTGATAGTTCTGAGTGGGCTACTTACAAATAAGGGTTTGAGTCTTTCTACCCTAATTTATGAAGCCTAATACACATATTTATGACCAAAAGGTAATTTATATTCTATAAATTTATTTATTTTCTATGTTTTTTTTCAAATTTGTGTTTGTGTTTCAATTATTCAAGATAGACTTTCTAGGTATGCGCAGGCCTAATATGAACAATACTATTGGTGTGCTCTAAGTAGTGGTCTAAGCTAAAAAGTACTATGGATCCTAGATGATATTATTAGGGGTATATTGGGATATAATATTATTTTTTTATACCATATAAATTATTTGAATTTTCTCCAAAAATATCAAAGAGTAACGTGTCCTAAGGAGGCCTAATGGAATTAGGTCTCCATGAGACCTAAAGGAGAGATAAGGCGTATTTGAGAAAGGTTAAAAAAAAATAATAATAAAACATTTTATCCATGTATATGAGATATTATAACATCAATTTCATGTCTAAACTAATAATGGTAAGATTTCTTAGCTGACTAAGAAGGATGTGAACAAGAAACTTGTATAAATACTAAGCATTTTTAGGCCTATGTGTGTTGTGTGTGAATAAGCAAACAAGAAAGGATATTGTAGAGTAGAAGGAGGTATTTTATACCATTATAAAAATATAAAGGATTAGTGATAAGCATTTTATATAGGTTATATGTGTGAGTTTTCAAGGTCATATGATCTAATCAAGTCAAGAAGAGGGCTAGTTGAGCTAAGAAGGCTAGAGACCAATTTTGAGAGGGATAGAAGTGTGTGAAGAGTAGAATAAGGAGATAATCATATATTGTATGAGAAAAATAGTGTTATAAATGTATTCAAGTTTTTTATTTTGTTTATTTGGTGTTGAATCATCTTGGGGGTTGGTGCCTCCTTGAAAGTGGGTGCTTACTAAAGCCTAATTGAGTTGGTGCTTAGCTAGGTGGGGTTGGTGATCCATGTGAAGTGGGTGCTTCACTAAATTTGAAGTTTTCCTTATAATATTTAGTCCATTTTGATCATTAGTGGTTTTTATTCCCTTTAATGTCTTCCCACATATATTTTGTTCATGTGTTTCATTCTATTTTTAATTGATGATTATGTTTACCAAGATGTGCATGCTTGTCTAAATGATTTATGATTGCCTGAGTGAGATTGTATAAGAAAGTTTTTGCTGACTGATTCACCCCCCCCTCCCCACCCTCTCTATCATTTTTTTCCAATATTAAAATATTTATTTCATCTTTTATTTTTTATTTTATGATTTCTAGGTTTTCTAATTGCTAATGAATTCACTATTTGTTCTTACTATGTAACAGTGAAATTATTCTAGAACGTTAATTTTTTTGTCATTTTTCATCTTTTATCACTTTTATAGCTAAATTTTTCAAGTTTCCTTGATCCTTTAGCCATATAAATATTTTTAATAGTTTTATTTCATGTTTTTAGACCAATACAAATCAAATAAAGTTAGCCAAATCAAATTTTGTTTTTTTTTTAGTTTTCTTGCTTCATATTTCATTTTTAGGCTAACCATTTCATTTTATTTCAAGTTTTATAGCATTTTATATTTCAACATTCTTGTTTTTAGTAGTAACTTAGATCATTTTTCAATTTTTGGATTCAATTAACTTTAATTTCCAATCATTTTTTTGTGTGGCTCTTTTTTTGTATGCTCTTTTATGTGGCATTGCATTACTAATAATACTTATAAAATTAGAAACAACATTTGAAAATTTTTATTATTCAAGACCCGCTTACACATGTGCTCTTCTCTTAAAATGCATATTGGTGATGATACTTGAGAATAAAAGGTGATTTTAAGTATTTTTTTATTTTCCTTTTATATGGTCTCTATCAACCATGGATTTCATCACCACGTGGTAGACTAAATCCTATGCACCAACAGGGTATACAAATCAAGTGTCAATTATTTCAAATGCCTAAGTAGTGTCATGTTTTAATCACATTTTTATGTGAGGGGATTACATACTCCAACACCCATGGTTTTAATAATTTCCTCAAAGTTTTATTTTTCTAACATCAACCTACTAAAATTTTGCGCTGGGTTAGGCACATTGGGACTATACCCATTTGTGTGTGTCCATTAAATTCACTTCTTCCATAGCTTTGTACCTTAGATACGAAAATGTATTTATAGGAATATCCTTAAATAATATTTTAAAAACCTTAATCCTAGGTGATCCTTTTGTCATTCAGCTTTGGTGCATAAGTTAGTGATTAGCATCAAGAAGTTACTTTCTAGGTACCCTTGGAACCAAGTCTAGTGGGCTATGGTAATGACACTTTCTTCATAGTCAGTGATATAAAATATTGGGCTAACATTATTCAATAGACAAGTTAGTATTGAAACCATGTGATGAAATGCTTTTTTCAAAACCAAAAATATTTTGATTGTTGAAACCAAGAAATCAAATCATAATCTAGAGCTTAAAAATTACAAATTTTAGTCTTAAAGTCAAATTTCAAAAAAACTTGTTTTCAATCACTATGTTTTCTTTTCATTTAGTCTTTCACCTTTTAATTTTAGATTCAATCCATTTTTATCCATCTCTCCCATCATAAAACAAATTCCCTTATTGAACAACCTTAGGTTAAGAGAAGAACCTTTTGGTAATGACCCTTTTCACTTTGAAAATCAAGAACATCATGTTGAGATCAATGACAATGTTAGACCTTATTAAGAAGAGCATAAACATAGAGAATTTTTTTCTAAAATTATATCATCCCAAGTCATGGAATACATCATAAATAATCATGCTTTCAATATAGAAACAAAATTTCCATCTTATTTTGAATCCAAAATTTTACATCATTTACTTCATATGAAAGAATCCACCCCTCCCATCCAAGATCAAGGGACCTCTAGTGAATCTTTAAAAAATTAAAAAATCATTGGTATATATCCCCAGACCATTCCATATCAACCTACCACTAGTAACCCTATTATCCATAATCAACATAGTCTCCCATTCACTAGTTATAGTCTTAATCACAACATCCCTTACTACACTAGTAAAGGGTATCCCTTTATATCACCCCTACCATATAGAATTACTCAATACCCAAAGCTATAACTAATCCAAAGTACCCAACCGACCAACAAAATCACCATGCCTAGTGCTCACCATATCCAAGAGAATCTAAAATGCAAATTCATTCCTTTAGGAGAACCATATGATATTATCTTTCAAAATTTAGTCATTGAAAACATGATTTTGATCCTTAACACCAAATACTTTGATGAAAATGTTTCATAACCTAAGTGATATAGAGATAATGAATATTGTGAATGCCACATAATCCAAGGTCATTCCACCAATCATTGTATGATACTCAAGAATTTTATCTGATATTTGATTGAAAATGGGGACATTAAGGTAGATCCAAGTGTAACCACATCTAAAAATCACAGCTTATGGGTATGCCAAAATATCCTTCCTAAACATAATCAAGTTAGTCCACTTCTAATTCAATGTCATAAACTTCCACCATTTTTGAGCCATCCCATTTTCAATGAATCCATAATGGATCAACCCATCTTTGGCCACCATGGCCCACCTTATATTTTTAGTGAATCCATCTTTAGCCAACATGGCTCACCTTCCATTTTTAGTGAACCCATATTTTTCTACCATGGCCTATTTTTGATTTTTTATGAACCCATATTTGATCACCATGAAATACCTTCCATTTTTATGAGCCTATCCTTGACCATCTCACCATCTTTGATAAGCCCCTTGTTGACCAAAAACCTATCTTTAATAAATATCCCATTCTTTACCAAGAGCCCATTTTTTACCAAGATCCCATCTTGGACCAATCCTCCTCCAACCAACATAACCTATCACCCATTAGCCAATCACATAACCTCTTATCACACACTAAATCCCCCTTTGCCCCACAATATACACCATAAGTGATAGAGGTACTTGTAGATAACAATATCCATGGGCAAGGAATTATATAACCCATCCATTTTGAAGTAAATAATGGACCTCATGACATCATATATAAACCATTTAAAAATCAATTTAAATATGTTAGTGATACTTTTACAAGTTTCTAAGAAAACTCCATTCATAATCAAAATGGGATCTATCCATAGTCCTTATGAGGACCGTCCTACCACCATTAATTTTATTAACATCACCAATCCTTCCTCACATCATTTAATTCAATATCCCACACCTGTTGATTGGGACCAAGAATCTTATTTATCATTTCTTTCCTCCCATGATGATCAAATAATCATAAAATTCCTATCTAGCCTTTGGCTAGAAGAGCATAAATAAACATCTGCATATTTTGAGAAATAAGTGTTTATCAATAAAGAGGAATCATATAATCCAAATCTGAAAGCATTGTCCCATATTGAAAACCTCTTTAAGGAACTATCACATGATCAAAATCCAAATTGCAAGCCCAATCCAAATCAAAATCTAGAAACTCAAAAATACAAGTCCCTTAGTGAAAACCTCTTTGAGGCTCTATTGGATAATCCAAATCATAATCACAATTATAAAAATAAATAATATACCCTCATTTAAAACCTTTCTAACATACCAATTGGTGAGAAAAATAATCTACCCTCTACAGCACTATATTTGCATGGTGGATCCCCATCACATATTGAAGCCACCATTAAATTAGAATTGAATTCCCAAATCATCCAACTTGTTGAACATGAGATTATTGGTCCCAATCACCCTTTACATCATGACACATATACTTATACCCACTATCATTCCATCCCTCCAAATCCTTCATGCACTCAACACACATCCTTCATCCAACACACCTTTCACTTCACCCTATTTGGTAGCACCCTTTATCGTAGGGGCTATGATGGTATCCAAGTAAATATGAAAGAAGCCAACTTATAAATAAATGAATTTATTGACTCTATATTTCATACTTGAAAAATTAATAGAGGCTAGCATCATGCATCTCACACACTTCCATAATTGAGATGCACAAAAAAAATGTCCAAATGAAAACCATTTCTATGGAACCTTGGGAAAGTCCCATGATGAAAAATAGCTTTTGGCATCATGTTTAAAATAATATTTTGTCTACAAGTACCTTACACTTGGGGGAAAACCTATTCCTACACTCATCCTCAACCATCCTAAACCATCCTTAAAACCCCTTACCTATCCAAACCCATCCTTATCCATTTAATCCCAAACCCATCAAAAGCCATCCTTATAAGTCTAATCTTTGCCATCATAATACCATCCTTCTTCCCATGCTTGTCCTTTATAATGAAGTGGAAACGTCTTGAGACATGTTATTATAACCATCATGGTGTATATTTATAATACTCCTTTGATGACTAGACACTTGGTTCTTACGTCATGTGTTCTTTGGAGTTATCATATTAATTCCCATCCATTCCTATTCATCCATACTATATACATAATTTATCCCTTCCATCCACTATCACTCCCTTCCTCAATACTAAATAGGTTTTCCCTTTTCTAGTAGCCCTTGTATATACATTTATAAATCCAACAAATTTTAAAAACATTATAAAATATCCAAAAATATAAAATTAAAAAAAATAATAAAAAAACCCTTATCTTTAGTTTTGTACCCTAGTTATCTCTTACAAGGGTTACTCATTGGATGGTCCACATTTTCAAAGATGATAAATGCCAAAAGTTTCTACTCTAACCAAGGACATTCAAAAGACATTCGCTTACTTTTTTGTATATTCATTTAATTTCTGATTTATGCATCTTGTGTGTTTACTTAATTACTTCCACAATATTTTTTTACTTCCTTCTTTGTTTTACATACATGGTTTTCCTTTTTGCACGTGTTTTTTATTTATCTTTGTTATTATTTGATGTGTCTAGATGACTATGTGCATTACAACTGGTTTTATTATGATTTTACATATCATGATGCACTAAGTCTTGCACTTGTGATTCTATCAATCTTTAAACATATAACACAATATTCATCATGGTTTTTCCATACCATTGGTGCATATTGTCATGTGTAATATCAAAATTTAGGTTTTTCAAATTTTCTTAGTTATTAATGTTGGAATTATTGTTAGAACTCCAAGAAAAGAAAATAAATAAAAGTAGCTGCCATACCATCTCACATTATTGTATGTAATGTGTGTGTGTGTGTGTGTGTGTGTGTGTGTGTGTGTGTGTGTGTGTGTGTGTGTGTGTGTGTGTGTGTGTGTGTGTGTGTGTGTGTGTGTGTGTGTGTGTGTGTGTGTGTGTGTGATCTTGAACAAATATATTTTGGTTTACTCCTCAGATGACCCATAACATGTTTAGAAGACTGACCCATAGAGTGCTTAGTGGTTGTAGTCCATGTCATCTCTCCTACACATTTCTAATGGACACCATGTTAATATTTAATGGTTACATATCCATCTCAAACACACTCATTAACATTAATAATCCCATAACCAATAACATCAACTTATTCATCCTCATCATTTTTATTTACCTATGCTTTTCAACATGGTTGCATTTTTATATCTGATATCTTCATTTTCGCACAAATGAGAGCTCAAACAGAGTTCCAAGTAAAAATATATGCCCTTTGGAAGATAGCCACTACAAGTGCAAAATTAATTCACCAATATGTTAAATGAATTAACCATTATGTTGAATTATTTGACCAATGTTGAAGTAATTTACCATTTACTAATGAATTTGCCATTTGCTAACAAATATGACACTATATTCAACAAATTTACCATAATCAATGTCAAAATTTCCATTCTAAGAATGGTAAATTCATTTTTCTCTCCTTTTATAAGAATACACAAAACCAAATTTATTTCACTATACATCCCATAATCCCCTATATATCTTCCATCCATTAATCAAATCCATGTTATTCAATCATGTGATCAATCCATGTAATCAATTAATTTCTTTATTTATGCTTGCACGGAAAATCATCCATAATCATTTATTACTCTTTCCATTTAATATCTCACACCTATCAATTAGGACCAATAAAATTTCAATATCCATCCTTTCCCCATCAATCAATCAATCAATCAATCAATTAATCATTGAATTAGACAACCAATCCAAACTCATAGCTTTAAAATAAGATATATCATTCCCACAATCTACTCATTGCATATATCATCTCTTTGGGGCACATAAAATCATGCAACTTATCTCAAGATATATCAATAACTAATCCAATCCTTGTATATATTGTTGCTTAGGCAAAATCAATCTATAATTGCATCCAATCATAATCATTAATCATTAGCTTAAGTGGGTTAAAAACATCCATGGGTCAATCTCACATTACATCATCAATTTACATCTCTTCCCACATTGGGATTACATCTAGTTTGATATCCTCAAATGGATTATGTCTATGGAATATTATGTAGATATCACTTAGATACATAGGGTCTTTAGGGTCAATTCAGACACCATCATCCATCCAAGTCATTTACTCTACATTTTAAGCCATTTATTAATCAGACTACTACCAATCTTTATCAATATTTTTAAATATCAATCTTGTAAAATTTTATCAAACATAAAAAAATATTTTTTTTTCATTTTATGGCCTGCAACTTACCATCATCAAGATATATCATTTCCACATATGCTCGTGTGACCCTTGATTGTTGAGTACCATCCAAGCATGCAGTCTACAACTGAGAAATATTATTTTATCCAATCTATTTCTCTAGTTTTTAATATCTAGGGTGAAATCAATTCACATGAACTCCTTACAATTTTTAGATAATTTATATTGAGACAAGTATCTCCATTGTTGGTACTAATCAATCCATCTATCCATTCATCTACCCTTATAATAATTTTGAGTGTTCATCCACTTTCCCACACAAACACTCGAGGGAGAATCATCATGTTCATTTTCAATTAGTTGAGGTAACTTTTTATCCACAATCATCAATGCTCTACTTTTTCACTATTCTTTGAAACATCATTTCTTCTTCTATTTGCAACACCATTTCAAAGAGGGAAAAATGTAGACACCTAAACTTTAACATTTAGTGTCAATATTCAGTTTGACACACTAACCCATCACCTTCCCCAGTTCAAATTAAAATTAACATCATTTCCCTCTGCTTTCAAATAATTTATTAATTCTTAATTAATTAATTGTAATCATGCACATCATTTTCCTTAAATACTAATGATAAATTCGGATTTCACACCTCATCTAGACATCATCCACATTTGTCTCAACCATGTGTTGACTTATCCAACCAATCCATCAACTTCATTAACCACTTAATGAGTCATCTTATAATATTTCAACCTCTTGGATGACTCAACCAACTAACTTGACCCATTCTTAGTGAGTCATTTAATCACCTCCCCTTTTTCCTCAACATATGGAATTAGTCATCATCCTCATGGATCAGAACTCATTTGATTGTTGAATATTTATATAATTTTACAAATTAAATTAATCCTCAACTATTCATATCATCTCCTATAAACTTATAAATTGACATTAAATATGTCACTTTCAATCATCCACCTTCAAGCTAACAAAGTGCTATCACTTTTTTAATTGCATTTATCAAACATACAAACCTGTAATAATTGCATGCTACCCAATTCACTTTATATAGAGAAGAGTTGATCACCCACATTTATCATTTAAGATAAAATGTTTATTTGATCACAATGGTTAAATTGATGAATACTTTGAGGTTATAAGTATCATTTTTTATTACTTTCTTTCATTTGTTACACTATCTTGAAGTTTAGGTTTTAGTTTAGATTAGATTTCATTGTTTGATCTCTTAGTTATCTTGTACTCTAAATATAATGGTTATAATGGCATTAAAATTTTAATTTTCACTCTAATATATATTTTTGAATTGAATTTTTTTGCCTATCTCACTTTCTATATTTAATGTGTGATTAATTATATTAATACCCCCAAACTTTTGAAAGTGATATCTTGAGTTCTTTTCATGGAAAACATGTTTGTTCAATTGCACTCTGACACACATGACATACCATTATACATCACAATGATAATCAATTTTCTATACCAACTTTGAAAATGGGTTAATTTTAGGATATAAACATCATTGCTTTTGGTAATTCTACTCGACAATCAAATGACTATGCATTATCATATTGTTCACAATCTATTGTGATCAATTTAATAATAATATTCAAATATAATATGCATTATGCTAAAATTTATATAATTAAGTTTTATTTATCACTTTATCTTTCAATTTTATTTATTTGATACTCTCATCGCTTGCCTTAAAAGGGGGCGAAACATGGGGCATAAATCTACAAATTTATACAAATTTGATATTCAATCACTTATCACACCATAGTATGACTGTACAGGTTCAAATATTAGTAAAGTAATGGTAGAATTTCCCATGAACATACAATCAAAATCATAAAGCACACATTAAAAAAATTTAAAATAATACACATTACAATTATAGAAGCAATTTAAAAGGTTCAAAAATTCAATTAGTGGCTCACTTTATAGATTTGAGACAATACAAATGGTTCAAAATTTAGTTATTTCCACAATCACAATTTCAAAACTTCAAAATGTTGCAAAATTAGTTATGAGGACATATTTTTGGGTCATATGACATTGTATATTCACTCTTATTCTAATTTCAAGAAGCAAATTCCCATAGTTTCAAAGTTACAAGAGAGAATTCACGATAAGAATTCACATACAATTTCAAATTTTATAATGGGAGCATGATACATTTTTATGCCACAATTTTAAGAAATGGACATAGTAGGAGCATGGGTGTACTCCATTCTCTTTTGATCATGTTTTCATATACCAAGGTTTTGTAATTGAATCTATAAATACATCTACAATGGTTGATTCAGATTTTTTGTATAGTGCATGACTTTAAGTCACTAAGTACTCCAACATTATGTGTGTGAATCTGTCAAGATTATAACCTTTTTCCATCTTGGGGTTACAAATATTAGTAGAATTAAGTTCAATTTTTTCATCCCTTAATGGGTATTATTCATTCTATATAAGTACTATTCAAATTAGGGCTTGATCACCCCCAATTATTCATTTTCAACATAATTTCCCCAGATAACACAACTATTATAGGAAGTGGATTGAGGTTTCTTACATCCATCAATTCTTATACACATCCAATTACCACTTTAAAAAAATTCATCTCCCTAGCCATGAAATGAATAGACGCTACAAGTCCCTTCTTTTTCTCCATGACAATTATACTTATTTGTAACACACATACATGTGCAATTGTTCCTTGATTCTTATATATAGTATTTGAATTATAACTATATATTTTATTACCTAAGAATTGATTACATCTGATTACATACATTTCATTTTATAGGAACACTCTGATCATCATGGTACATGATACATCTACACAACAACATATTCACTAGAGGCTTGCATGCTCTTTTACCCTTTTATATAGTATTTATAGTTCCACTAAAACGATATATTAAAGGGGAGATGTAAACACCCAAATATAGAACAACACTTATTTTTAAACATATTTTAATTATTTTATTTATGTAGGTCTTGGATAATAATTAAATACTTAATGGTACACTTTTATTATGTTTTCCCCTTTCACATTATCACTTGTCTTATAATTTCTCTTTTACTTTATGAGCCTTTATGACTTGATAAACCCTTTTTTAAATTAATTTGAGTCATCTCTTAAGTCTTTGGGTTTATTTTTAATTATTTTTAACCCTTCCTTGAGTATTTTAAGTTCTTAACCCCTCTTTGAGTTTTTTAAGTTTGTTAACCCCTCCTCAAGTCCTTTTTAAATTTTTTTGAGTCAACCCCTCTGTATGCACCACTAAGCTTTAATTTGAACTCTAATAATATTTATATAAAAAAAAAAATTATAAAGCATTCACTAGCTAGTGTTCATATACATATATGTGATAAAAACTATACATATTCATGATCAAGCACCAATAAAATAAAAATGAGCACTCTCACACCTTCGAGAGCCATTCAAATTAACATTACATAGAGTTATATTCTAAAGTACTACTACACTTGCACATGGCAAGGGTGAACTAAGAGAGTAATTATCTAGATTTGTATATCATGATACATCCCTAAAGGGATAACTACATTAGCATGAGCTCCACATAGACTATGTAGCCAATGCTTAATTATGCATGGTTCTTAAGGCTTACTCAACCATTCCCACTACCCCACTTTTTTCCCCTTTTGTTATCTAATCATATGTCTAGTATTTGTGAAGGAAACTTGGGTTTTAAAATTTCAAGTTCATGTGCACAAGAAATAGGTATTGCAAAGGTGTAAATAAACTTATGAATCCTCCACACCTCTCAAGCAAGTTGCAAGTCTTCATTGTCAAAGGATAAAATTAACTAACATGACAAGACTTAATGTTGTTCATGCTGAATTTGTCGATTTTATCTAACCTCAAAAATAGTCACTCCTTCTGAAGCGAGCATAATACAAACATTACTCACAATCCTTAGTCAATCTGTCAACTCACATAAATTAGGGAAGTATTCAAAATAATATAAGTTTCTATTTATTCTTTTTCTTTCCTCATTACAAATTTTTGAACTTGTTTGTCATAATATATACTTATTGAAACTATATTTTACTATTTATTTTAGTTAAATTACATTTAAAATAGCATTCTCTCAATTTATCTAATTTAGGATTAATATTACATTAATCACAATTTTAGATAAAATATTCTACCATATTTTTACAAGATAAATTTGATTGATATAGAAGGTATGCATATCATATGCATATTCCCTAGGTCATATTGATGTAAAGTTTAATTTAGATAACTATTCATCTGTTTTATCAACTTTTTTATCATCCTCCTCATTATCATTCTAAGTGTTACTATAATTAGCAAATTTAAATGTGTGTACTTAGTACATTGGAATTACTTACTTAAGTTCTATAATGGATGGTTAAGATGTATTAAGATTTGGAATGATTATCTTTATAGGTTCTACCATCTTGAAAAACTAAAAAGGAACATCCTCCACAAGAAAAATATATATGAACCCATCACAAATAAATATTAAATATGTATGTAGTGTAGAGGGTACCACATGCAAGGTATGAATCCATGGCTTACCAAGAAAAATATTATAACTCACATTATTATATATTGCTTAATATTCAATGATTATGTGGTTTGTATTCCAATAGTTATGGTCAATGTAATTTTCCCAAGAGAATTTATTGGTTGATTGTCATAGCATTTTGTAATCATATCAAAGCTTGTAAGAGCATGTTTTCCAATTCTTGATGCATAAGAAAGGCCTCACTGCAAATTTTTAACCCTAAATTATTATCCACGAGGACCCTATTAATTCATTTATTATTGATGATAACTTAAATATGTACGGGTAAATATTAACCATAATATCCTTGCGAGGTAAGTCCTCTAAATCAAAATAAATGGAGTTATCATTATCTATCAAGGTTTTAACAATAAAATTAAAATACACAATTTCAATATCAAGTGGTAAAAATTATGTCCTTATAAACTTTATATCTTATGATCATTTATAAGATATATATTTTGGCATGAGTATTTTTATGTTGATCTATAATCTCATTATCCTTATTGACATACACTCTAAGTCTTGGGGATTGAGGAAGGTTGGAAGGGTTATTTTAGTTAACAAATCCTTTAGGTTGAGAAAAATAAGAGGGATTATGACATTGTGTGTCCTAAACATCTAGGTTGTTATAAAATATATCTCATAATAGGCCATTGTATAATGATCCAAATAAGATATATTGCTAAGGAACACAAAACAAAGTTATCAATTATAAGGGTATCAATACATAAAACATCATTATCACACACAACCCTATCATGTTTCAAACCATATGCTAACTTATATATTATGTTTATGGAAAGAAACATGTATTCATTGATAAACACTTGCATAACAGTGATATCACCATGCCTGATAACATATGAAAGTTAGGAATGCATCAGGTAAATACTATCATAAAAGCACATGCCATGTAAATATCATATTTAACTAAAAATAAAAAATAAGAATAATGTGAATATATAAGATCTAAAAATGGAATGGGAACCAAGGCTTATAAAATTTATCATGGTCTAAGCACAATTTAATGATAAAGATAGGCACAAATAAACCTAATCATAAGAGATAACAAGGGAAAAGGTTGATAGAACCATTAGAAGTAAAAATAAAAACACCAATAAGATGAAACCCTAGGTAAAATCAAATCCAACATGTAATAAGATTAAAAATATAACCCTAAAGGGTGTAGTTCACCAAAATGTTTTATGGTGAAGAGATTTAAGTTTCAATAACACTACATTAAAACATAAAATAAACACATGAAAAATTGATATAAATACAATAAATAAAATCCTAGAATGTGATTAAAATAGAGGTGAATGAAAGTACATATAATTAATAATGGGGCTTATAGACCCATCCCTAATTTTTAAATCCTATGTTCTCAAACAAATTTTGAAATTACTAAAAATAAGGTTTAATTACTACATAGAAAAATTTAAAAATGACATAGATTCAAATGATAAACCTTCTACAATATCATATTTAAACACTAATTCATAACTATATATGTTAATTTTATTTATTTAAATATTATTACTATATTATAGATGCTTAATTGAAAGTACATCATTATGACACTACACTAACTCTAAAATGTTTGTCTTTTGAATCTATGGTTAGAATTTGTACATGTGGTGTAGAGAGAGAATATAATCATAATATTAAAATCTAATATGCGTTATGCTAACATTTCTAAAAAATTGAATGTTTCTGACTCACTTTATCATCTGATCTAATTGATTCACTATTATCATCACTCACCTCAAAATGGGGCCAAACATGGGGCACAAATCTACAAATTTATAAAAAATGACATTGAATCACTTATCATGTCATAGTTCAACCACAAATGTTCAAATAGGTATGATAATGGAAACATGTCCCATGAACATATAGTCAGAATCATAAATCACACATTACAAATTCTGACAATAATACACATTGCAGTTATATAAGCAATTACAAAGGTTTAAAATTTCAATTAGTGGCACACTTTACAGTTTTGAGACAATACAAATGGTTAAAAAATCAATTATTAGCACAATCATAATTAAAAATTTTCTAAACATGGAAAAATCATTTATGAGAACATAATATTGGATCATATTCCAATGCATATGTACTCTTATTCTAGTTTAAAGAAGCAAATTCGCATGGTTTCAAAGTTTCAAGATGGAATTCACAATAAGCATTCACATACAGTTTCAAGTTTAATAATGGGGATATGATACAATTTTATGCCACATTTATTATCTATGGACATGGTAGGATTAGTCTTATGATCATGTTTTCATATATACCAAGATATAGTAGGTTACTATAATTGAATCTATAAATCCATCTACAATTGTTGATTCAGTTTCGTTGCATAATGTATGACTTAGAGTCACTGAGCACTTCAACATTATGTGTGTGAATCCATAAAGATTCCAAGTAGTTTCCATATCGGGGTTGAAAATAATAGTGGAATTAAGTTTAATTTTTACATCCTCAATGGGTATTAATCATTATATACAATTATAATTCAAATTGGGGCTTAATCACCCCCAATTCTTTAGTTTCAACACACTTTCTCTAGACAACACAACTACTACAGGAAGTGCATTGAGGTCTCTTGCATCCCTCAATTCTTATACACATCCCATTACCACTTGAAATCTTATTCATCTCCCTGGACATGAAATTAATATATGCTACAAGTCCTTTCTTTTTCTCCATGGCAATTCTACTTCTTCGTGGCATGCATACATGTGTAGTTGTTCCTTGATTATTATTTAAACTATTTTATTTATAGCTATATATTTTTTACTTGAATAATGATCAAATCTGATTACATACATTTCATTTTTCAATAACACTTTGATGATCATGGTACATGATACATCTACACAACAAAATATTCACATGAGGTTTGCATTCTCTTTTTCCCTTTTATTTAGTATTTGTAGTTTCACTAAAATTCTAGATTGAGGGGGGGCGGGGAGATGTAGACACCCAAATATGGAATAAAACTTATTTTTAAATTTATTTTAATTACTTTATTTATGTAGGTCTTGGAAAATAATTAAATTCTTAATTGTACAGTTTTATAAAAAAAATCCCTTTCACTTTATGGCTTGTCATGTATTTTCCCTTTTATTTTATGAGATTTTATGACTTGATAAACCTTGTTTTAATTTATTTTGAGTCCTGTCTTAAGTATTTGGGTTTTTTTTTAAATTATTTTTAATCCTTCTTTGAGTCTTTTAATTTATTATCCCATCCTTGAGTCATTTAAGTTTCTTAACCCATCATCAAGTCCTTTTGAATTCTTTTTGAATCGGTCCTTTTGTGTGCACAACAAATTTTTAATTCAAACTATAATAATAGATGTATAAGTAAAGACATTATAAATAATTCACTAAAAAAATTTCACATGAATACATGTGATACAAATTATACATATTTATGAGCAATCACCAAGAAAAAACAAACAAGCATTGTCACACTTTCAAGAGCCATTCAAAGTAACATTGCATAGAGATATATTTTTAGGTACTAATACACTTGCATGTGATAAGGGTGAAATAGTAGAACATGTAGCTATATTTTCATATCATGATACATCCCTAAAGGGATAACTATGTCAGACTAAGGTCCACACAAACTATGTAGGCAACACTCAAGTATGCAAGTTTTTTGAGGCCAACTAGGCCATTCCAACTACCCCACTTTTTTCCTCTTTGTTATCTAATAATCTATATAGTGCATGTGTAATAACTTGAGTTTTAATATTGCAAGTCCATGTGCACAATAAATAAGTATTTCTAAGGTGGAAACTAATATTTCTAAATCCTCCACACCTATCAAGCAAGTTTTAGAGGAAAAACCAACCAACAAGACAAGATCGAATGTCATTCTTGTATGGGTATGTAGATCATTTCCTAAGGTTAAAAAAAGTCACTCCTTCTGAAGTTAGTCGAACACAATCAACAGTCTTCAATCATTTTGTTAACTCAAAAAATTCAAGGAAGTATTCAAAACAAAATAAGTCTCTATTTATCCCTTGGCTTTCCTCATTACAAATGTTTGAACTTGTTTGTCATAATAAATACTTTTTGAAACTAGATTTTAATATTTATTTCAATCAATTTACATGTAAATTAACATTCTATCGATTTATCTAATTTAGGATTAATATTTTGTTAATCAAAATTTTAGATAAAATAGTCTACCATAGTTTTGCAAGTAAGATAAATTTTATTGATATCGAAGGTATGCATATCATATGTATATTCCCCAAGGCATATTCATGTACATTTTCATTTAGATAATTATTCTATATTATCAAATTTTTAATCAATTTCCTCATTATCATCCTAAGTGTTACTATATTACCAAATTGAAATGTGTGTACTTGATCCATTAGAGTTACTTCCTTAAGTGCCATAATAGATGGTTGAGTTGTATTAAGATGTGTAATGATTATCTTTGTAGGTCTTACTATCTTCAAAAAATAAAAATGAACATCCTCCACAATAAAATTATATATGAACCCATCACAAACAAATATTAATCATCTATGTAATGCAGAGGGTACCATATGCAAGGTATGAATCCATGGCCTACCAAGAAAAATATTATAACTCAAATTATGATATATATATATATATATATATATATTAACATTAAATAGTTTTGGTTTGTATTCTAATGGTTATTTTCAATGTGATTTCCCCAAGATCCTTTCTTGGTTAATTTTCAAAGCCTTTTATAATCATATCAATGTTTGTAAAATTTCTAATGCATAAGAAAAACTTCACTACAAATTTTTAACCCTAAATTATTATACACAATGACCCTTTTAATCCCTTTATTTTTGATGATAAATTGAATATTTAAGGGTAAATATGGACCACAATATCCTTGTGAGGTAAGTTCTCTAAATCAAAATAGTTGAAGTTCTCACTATATATCAAGGTTTTAATGATAGAATCAAAATACACAAGTTTAGTATCATTAGATTTTATGGTATTTTCTAAGATAGATATTTTGGCATGAGTATTTTTAAAATGATCTATAATATCATTATCCTTAGTGACATTCACTAGAAGTCTTGGGGCTTGAATAAGGTTGGAAGGGTTGTTTTTGGTTAATCCCTCCTTTATGTTGAGAAAAACTAGGAGGGATTATGACATTATGTGTCCTAGCCATCTAAGTTGTTATAAAACATATCTCATAATAGGCCATCATAAAATGAGCCAAATAATATATATCACTAAGGAAAATAAAATAAAAGTTATTAATTACAAGGGTATCAACACGTAAAACATCATTATCACACACAACCCTATCATGTTTCAAACCATATGCTAGCATTATACAATATATGCATGAAGAGAAACATGTATTCATTGATAAAAACTTGCATAACAATAATATCACCATGTATAATAACATATAAAATTTAAGAATGCATCATGTAAATACTATCATAGAAGTACATGCCATATAAATATCACATTTAACCAAAAGGAAATATAAGAAAAACATGAATATACAAGATCTATAAAGGGAAGGAGAAAGAAGTCTTATAAAAGCTATCAAGATCTAAGCACAATTTAATGATAATGACAAGCACAAATAAGCCTAATCATAAGTCACAACAATGGAAAAATTTGATAGAAACCCTAGAGGGAAAAAGAGAAATACTAATAAGATGAAACCCCAGAAATCAAATCTAACATGTAATAAGAGCAATAATATAACCTTAAAGGGTACAAGAGATATTAGGTTTACCAAAATATTTTATCATGTAGTGTATTAAATTATAAACAACACTATACTAAGCTATAAAATAAACACAAAATAAAATTTGATATAAATACAATACATGACCTAAAATCATGGTAAATTTTAGCAGTGATTATTTGTTAATTCATGAATATTCTAATTTTTGAATTTTATTTTTGGCCATTTTTTAGGATCAAAAGATGGGTTTGGGTTGCTAAAAATTTAGGAATATAAATTATTTTATGGGTTGTCTCACCAACCATTTACAACAATATCTTAGATTAAAATTCAATTCACCACATATATATAGTACATAGATTACCATGGGTAACCATCAAAATATACTTTCGAGAACTGCCCCATGATTTTAGTACAATTTGGGAAGTCATTGTGTGCATTGAAGAGATAAAATAGATAATTTTTAGGATAAATGAAAATAGATTATAAAAACTAATTCAAAACCTAAAAATTATTGCATATTTGGATTCTTGTCGAAGAGCTATGTAATTTTAAAAAAATCATTGCAATCCGAGTCCATATGCAAAAGTTATGACCTTCAAAATTTAGTAAACAGTTATGTCATTTAGTTTCAATCAAATAGATGCATATGAAATTTTTAAAAATAAATTATCACAATCTGAGTTTGTATGCAAAAGTTAGGGCCTTTGGAAGTTGGCAGTCAATTATGTCATTTGGTTATGTCATTCGATGACATCATTTGGTTTCAACCGAATGGATGCACCAAACGTTTAAAATTGAATGGATGCATTGAATAGTTGTAACCATTTGGTGCATCCATTCAGTTGAAACCAAATGACATAACTAACTACCAACTTCTGGAGATCATAAATTTTGCATACGGACCCAGATTGCAACTATTTTTTTTTTTAAAAATGTATATCTCTTTGAGAGGAATCCAAATATGCAATAATATTTAGTTTTGGGAGATTTTTTGATTCCTTATTTGTTACAATTAATATTTAAAACCATTCATTTTAATTGTTCAATCCAGTCATTTGAAAACATTGTCTGGTGGTTCAATTTGGCATCCTGATTTGGTATAGCTAAAAAATAGTATGAAAAAAAATAAATCTTATATTTTCTTGCACTACTCTCGAATCTCGATGAATTTTCCATCACTCATATACTATTTTTGATGCTTAAAAATAGATTTCCATAAATTCACCAAATAATTCCAAAAGAGTTTTTCATAAAAACTCTTAAAATTAACCCTACTTAAAATATACTTAAGAAAGAAATGAATGAAAATACATTAAAAATTTAATAATCCATAAAAGTGTTTTATAGATATCTTAAATATATTTATGTGAAATATATCGAGAGATATTAATTTTAAGATTTTTATTTTAAATTTTTCATATAATATATTGATTAATAATTCAATTAATTTTTCTATTAATTTTTTATTAAGTGGTGAAAAATAACATCAATGCATTTATACTATTATATTAACTTCAAAATTATATTTTTGAGAAAAAAATGGGCTTCAAATCTACTCCATGATTAAAATATTATAATTTTTTGATTGACTTCTCTAAACAAAAAGAATAAAACTTCAAAATGATAATCAAATAAATGTCAAATTTAAAATCATAATTAATTATAAACAATTTACTATATTACACTTTAGCCTCCACTATCATTATAAAACTCTATTGATGTAATTATAATCTTATTATTCAAATCAAATCTTAACTATTTATAACCTCAATTCATAATGCTTCAACATACAAAGCTTTAGTTAAAAAATTGAAGTGGAGTCTTCAACAAGGCAAACAACATCAATTTTTTAATCTAAAATCTCTCTGAAGTTGTAATTTTTTTAGCGTAAAATATCTCAACAAAAAGTGGATTTATAAATGTAATATAAATACAAGAATTGTTTGTAAAAAAGCCTCAATTACATGTGCCCATAAGATGATTTGAGGATTATTTAACGCAATATCTCTACTAATATATGTGCTTTTTTAAAAAGGTCCTAATGGTGATATGCTTTTATGGATTGAAATTTTTAATAGAGAAGCATGATATGGAATTTTAAAAGTGAATTATTTATTGTTACATGTAATTTTTAGTTTTATTTTAAAGTAAAAAATAATAATATATAAGAATATTTACAATAATAAAGTAGTCATTTGCAATTTATAATTCTTTTTTTTTTTTTGTTAGAAAAACAATTTAGATCATATACAAAAAATGCTAATAAAGTATGATAATTTAGAGTTTCCAAAAATTAATACAAAAAGATAAAGTACATATCTTTAAGCATAGTTCATAGTTCCAAGAGGAGGAGGAGAAGGAGGAAGAGGAGGTAAATCATCTTTGTGACATTGGATGCTCTAAGTGAAAAGAGGATTAGGCACCACCCAACCATCTTGAGTGGTATCTAGATGGAGGGAGGGATCGGGCGATAGGGGCAATTGGGATGAGGTTTGGAGTCTACCCCTGCCTTATGGAAAGTCTATAGTTGGCTTGTCATGGTGGAGATTGCCTGATCAGAGAAGTGGTTTGGTTGGTAGATTTGCTTAGTTGCCTACCGAGGAGGAGTGGAGAAGAAACTATGAATGTGAGAGCAACTCCATCGATAATTAGGTGCTAGAGGAGGAGAGCCATGAGGTTGATGGTTCAAGGGGTCATGGCTCATAGTGCTGAAGAGATTTAAAAAACCTTTTCATTAACAGAGAACTAAGAAGACAATTCTTCATTATTAATCATAGATACATTTATAGACCTTCATGCTTGAAATAAAGTTATATCTCTAAATAAGTTCCAAAGGGAATTAATATAAGTCATCCATTGAGCATTATTCCCTATGAAAATCATACGCTAGAAGAATGACTCTAGGTGGAAAGGCTAGAAAATATTATGAATCCAATGCCAAGTAGATTGAGCTTTTGGGAAAGTCCAAAAGAGGTGTTTGAAGGACTTAGATCTTAAACAAGTTGTACAATTGGGTTGATTAATTCTAATGTGTAGAAGAGGCTCCCAAATATGAAGGCCTTGAAAAACTAGTCACCAAAGAAAGTGAGCAAGCATGGGCTCGAGCTTAGAATTTTGAATTATGTGAAATATGGTGAGCCAAATCCTATCCAAATAATTTAGATTTCAACTCCTATTTAACTTATCCGAGTCTCATGAAAATGGACCCATGATTTGATAAATGAGACTTTGAGAATAATTTTTAAATTTATTGTCACAGTTTCACCTTTAGTCTTTCTACTATGCATGTAGAGGTTGTTGACCCATCTTATGGAGCATGATATTGAGCATCAATTCTTTTATATGCAAAATAGAAGGTAATTCTAAACTAAGAAGCATGATATTGAGCATCAATTCTTTTATATTTGTTAGGTTGTGGAGCTAAAAGCTTCACTGATGCAGACATGGAGGAGGTTGCAGGATGAGTTGCTGAGTGTCAGAAGTCTTTGGCGTTGGTCTGGCCAACCGACGTCGGCAGGTAGGAGACAAGAAGCAACCGACGTCGGTCATGGATCGGCCGGCATCGGTGACCCCCAGGCGGATAGGGGACCGACGTCGGTCGCCTGTGTGGTTCGACTGCGAGCTTATTACGGGCAGTTAGTTAATGAACCAAGTGTTTGCCTGATTAGATCTATTTTTAGACTAAGAGCTGCGGATCTAATTATTGTAATTAGATGTCTAATCATTATTTGGATGAGATCTATATAATAGACTCATGGTTGTATTGGAAAAGTGTTCTAGTTTGAGTTGAGCAAAGTTAGCTCCTTCTATGTGTGAGGTGAGCAAGGGTGTTCCTCCTAGTTCCACAGCAGTACCAAGGTGGGTGCTGGTTTTGGAGAGTTAGCAGGATTCTTCAAGTGTGTAGGATCTTGGTCACAGTGAGTATGGCCTCTATAGGAGATCTACATGGTAAGTAAGATCGTTGATCTGTAGGTGTATGTGTGTGCAAGGTCAAGGTTCACAGGTGTGCAGAACCAGGTTGATTTGCAGGTGTGCAAGATCAGATAGGACAGCAACACAACAGGGAGCAGAATCAGGCAAGATCTACTTGGAGTACAGGTGTGTACTCAGATAGAGCAAAGAGGAAGGCAAGGGAGTTCCTTCCATAAGTATGGTCTGTTGAATTGCAGGTTGTTGCAGGTTCATGGGAGATCTACTTGAAGTACCTTGAGTACTTGTGGAGTACGTGGAGTACTTGTGGAGTGCGTGGAGCACTTGTGGTGTGCGTGGAGCACAGGAGGTGAACACCAACTCTGTATTTGAGTTGGGTGTTGGGACCTGAGAGGGAGAGCTTTGGGGAGAAGAATTACTATTCACTTGAGGTGTGGCGAGCCTCTGAAGAGGTGGTGGAGAAGAAGTGGCATCTTCTTTATCGTATTCTTTTCTGTAAAGTATTAATACAAGTTGTGTATTATCTCTCATATCATGTGTTATTCTGAATTCTAGTTACTTGGTGAATTTGGTTAATTTCCGCATATTAAGTTGCTTGGTTTGGTAATCATATTGTGCTTTTTTGGTGGAGCAAGATCCTGACAAGTGGTATCAGAGCCTGGTTGTTGGCTCATAGCTTGATACCACTAACAAGTGGTATCAGAGCTTTTGGTTGGGATACTAACAGATTGGTTTAGATCTGGGTAGTGTGTTTTGATTACAGGTCACTCTCAGGGGTTTCTAATTGAGTGGGAGTAGAGCAATGGTAGATGAAAGTAAGCTAAGAATGGAAGAGTTGAAAATCACAGATGGTCTCTTAAGGTCCTATGGAAAGACAGAGCAGGTAAAAGATTATTGTTCGTTGGTAGCAGATCAGCATGAAGGAACTGAAGAAGTAGATGTTGCAGGTGTTGTTGCACAGGATGCTCTGGGAGGTTTCTTGGATAAAGTTGAATCTTGGATAAAAGATTCGGTTGCCTCTTTCCATGCAGCCCCAGGTAGAGGAGCTGGTGAGCCTTGCCAAAGAATTGGCAAAGGGGAAGTGAAGCTGAAATTGCAGGCGGCCAACACACAGGTGTTGATGAAGGTCATGCAGGTCCTAGGTTTGGAGATATGGCTAATTTCTTTAGAAAGATTGGGTGATGAGAGATGCACAAGAACTCTCACAGTGGATGCACTTGAATTAGCTGGTGGTAAGAAAATAGGTACTCTTTATCTACTTATTTATATTACTGATTCTTCTTTTGTTGCAGAGACGTGGCTTCGTAGGCTTGGTCACATGAGCAGGAAGGAGATGCATGTTCTTAAGCGAAAGACAGATATATTTGATAGGCTTAAAAACTGGAAAGCCTTGGTGTACTTGGAGGAGATGGCAGACAGAAACCAGTGGATGTGGCTGGATACTTCTGAGCAGGGCAGTTTGGACATGGGTTTTGATTCAAAAGAGCTCGCGGGTAAAAAGTCATCACTCACAGGTGAACACAGGTACCAGTGTCGGTCAGGAGGAACCAGTGTCAAACAGACAGGTGCCGATGTCAGTCATGTGCAGACCGAAGCCAGCGATGTCAGGCAGGGTAAGACTGACGTCGGTCAAGAGGACCGATGTCGGCAGTAGGTAAGATCGATGGCGGTCAGGAGGACTGACATCAGCAGCAGGGACATTGATATATGCAGGGTCAGTAGTCAGGGATAGATGCATGGAACCAACATCGGTCGGATGCAGACTGTGGAGTGACTGAGGTCGGTCACTGTAACAGATTTTGGGTGGACAGCACGCTGTCAAGGAGTCTCAAACACCCATACGGAGGACTGAAGACATAAGTAGGCCCTCAAATTCATTGTTCCTCTTCTTTATACATGTTGTTGATTGTAGATCAAGAAGATCTAGGAAACAGGTGTTTTTTTTTTTGGTAGGGTTGTCAGCAGGGAAGAAAGCACAGAGATGAATGGATACCTTAGTTGAAGAATAGAGAGAACGGATACGTGAGACGGAAGACCAGGTATATGGTCTTGAGGAGCTGCAGGACAGTGGTACAGGTTTTGACAGGTGGAGGACGAAGCATGGCTTCAGTCAATGTCAGGGTAACTACTATGGTTTGCCTTACCAGGTGGATGATGAGTCATGACATCATTCTGTTGCTGTATGTGGATGGTATGTTTGCTAGCAGGATTGTACATACAGGGTTTTGCTGAGCTAAGGGTAAGATTAGTTCAGTGGCATGTCAGGAGGAGTTTGGAGCAGCGAAATTCTTTGACATGGGAGACATGGAGATCACAGGTTGATTTTGTCTCCAGTGGGAGCTGATGTGAATCAGGTGTTGGCGAGGTTCAGGATGCAGAGCTGGAGCACACGAAGGGCTAGACAGGTACAGTGTCTGAAATCACATGAGGTCTTGTATAGACCTGAGTATTCCCATGCAGTGGGAGCTGTCAAAGAGTTAGGAGCCAATTCAGGGAAGTGTTCTCTCAGGTATTTGAGAGGGACCAGTAGTAGGGATTCATGCTATGCAGGGTCAGGACTTCACTACATGGATTTGTAGGTTTGGATGTGGCAGGGTACTCGGATGACAGGAGGTACATCATAGGTTGTGTGGTGTGTTGTCTTCAGGATTGATCTTGAAGAGGGATACAAACTAGGAAACAGATTAGACGGGGTATAGGTACAGGTATAGTGCAGCTATTTATCTCCAAGTGGGAGATTGTTAGGTTGTGGAGCTAAAAGCTTCACTGATGCAGACATGGAGGAGGTTGCAGGATGAGTTGCTGAGTGTCATAAGTCTTTGGCATTGGTCTGGCCAACCGACGTCGGCAGGTAGGAGACAGGAAGCAACCAACGTCGGTCATGGATCAGCCGGTGTCGACGACCCCCAGACGGACAGGGACCGACGTTGGTCGCCTGTGTGGTTCGACTGCGAGCTTATTACGGGCTAACGAACCAAGTGTTTGCATGATTAGATATATTTTTAGACTGAGAGATGCGGATCTAATTATTGTAATTAGATGTCTAATCATTGTTTGGATGAGATCTATATAATAGACTCATGGTTGTATTGGAAAAGTGTTCTAGTTTGAGTTGAGAAAAGTTAGCTCCTTCTGTGTGTGAGGTGAGCAAGGGTGTTCCTCCTAGTTCCACAGCAGTACCAAGGTGGGTGCTGGTTTTGGAGAGTCAGCAGGATTCTTCAGGTGTGTAGGATCTTGGTCACAGTGAGTATGGCCTCTATAGGAGATCTACATGGTAAGTAAGATCGTTGATCTACAGGTGTATGTGTGTGCAAGGTCAAGGTTCACAGGTGTGCAGAACCAGGTTGATTTGCAGGTGTGCAAGATCAGATAGGACAGCAACACAACAGGGAGCAGAATCAGGGAGGATCTACTTGGAGTACAGGTGTGTACTCGGATAGAGCAAAGAGGAAGGCAAGGGAGTTCCTTCCATAAGTACAGTCTATTGAATTGCAGGTTGTTGCAGGTTCATGGGAGATCTACTTGAAGTACCTTGAGTACTTGTGGAGTACGTGGAGTACTTGTGGAGTGCGTGGAGCACTTGTGGTGTGCGTGGAGCACAGGAGGTGAACACCAACTCTGTATTTGAGTTGGGTGTTGGGACCTGAGAGGGAGAGCTTTGGGGAGAAGAATTAATGTTCACTTGAGGTGTGGCGAGCCTTATTGTCTCTCATATCATGTGTTATTCTGAATTCTAGTTACTTGGTGAATCTGGTTAATTTCTGCATATTAAGTTGCTTGGTTTGGTAATCATATTGTGCTCTTTTGGTGGAGCAAGATCCTGACAATATTTCTATTTAAATATTAAATGTCATGGAATCCAATCACATGATGAATTCAAATCCTTAATAGTATGAATTCTTTTTAAAATAATTGTAGAGTTTTTATATGGGGGATTTTCACTAAGAGAAGACTAGTATTGGTCATTATGGGGGACAACAAAATATGGTCATCGTTGAATGAAAAATCACTATGAAAACCATCACTGACCCATCTTAGAAAGTGTTTGATAGCTTTGAAAGCTTTTCAAATGCTTTTTAAAACATTGTGAATCCAATGCCAAGTAGATTGAGCTTTTAGACAAGTCCAAAAGAGGTGTTTAAAGGACTTAGATATTGAACAAGATGGACACTTCAGATAAGCAATTCCAATGTGTAGAAGAGACTCCCAAAGATGAAGGCCTTACTAAACTAGACACCAAATAAAGTGATCAAGAATGGACTCAAGCTAAGAATTCTAAATTTTGTTAAGTCTAGCAAGCCAATTCCTGACCAAATAATTTAAATTCCAACTCCTATTTAACTTGTCCAATATCATGATAATGAGCTCATAATTTGATAAATGAGACCTAGAGAGTAATTTTTTAATTGATTATCATAGATCCACCTCCAATCCTTCCACCATGCACACAGAGGTTACAGACCCATGTTATGAAGCATGACATCAAATGATAATTCTTGTATATGTAAAATAGAAGTTAATTCTAAATTAAAAAGCTTATATTTCTCTTTTAGTAAATTCCATGGAATCCAATCACATGATGAATTCAAATCCTTAATAGTATGTATTCCTTTTTAAAATAACCCCAAAGCTTTTATACCTAACTTTTTTGATAAGGGAAGACTGGTATTGATCATTACGGCGAACCACCAACTGTTATGATCATTGAAGGAAAGATCATTATGAAACCATCACCAACCCATCTTAGAAAGTGTTTGATAGCTTCAAAATATTTCTAAATTATTTTGACAATGAAATAACCTTCAATTTTTATTGGGGTAGTGGTAATCAATAGAGCATGAAAGCCAATGTTTTTCAAACTAGCCTTACCATCAAGGTAAATTTTAGTGGCTATTCATCATTAATTCATGAATATTTTAGTTTTATAAATTGGTATTTGGTTATTTTATGGGGTGGTAATTAACATGGATTCACCTAAATTATCTTGGTATAAGTTAATTTTATAGGTCCAATCACCTATTGTTAAAATAAATTTCATACATATAAATATAGTTTGTCACTCTGCCGAAAGTCAATATGAGCCTATTCTATGTAAACAGACATCCACCAATATACTTATAATAGAAACTTTTAGTATCAGGAAAGGGATGAAAGAAGTGTCTATAGGTTTTTTGTACAATTGCATGCCCATATAACTTCTACGCTGTGTTCTAATTTACTTATACTTTCACCTTCTCACCTAAACAACATCTATTAACTTTTGCCAAACTTTCAAAACACATACTTAGAGATTCACCCAAAAAAACCCAAGTTAATTTTTATATGGGCCACTAAAATTTATCCTACTTATCATATGGGGTTCTTGTGAAAGTGTATTACCTTGGGAGGATTTTTTAAGCCTCATTACCTTGAATATCTCAAACCATTCATTTATTACAAAGAGTAATACTTTATCTATAGATATCAATAATGCCCATACCTCCTTTATCATGAGGAAGACATCAAATATCCTATTAAAACCTATGATAACATCAAGTTTGCTTAGCATTAGACCAAATAAAATCCTTAAGAACCTTTACTAATATATCATAATATCTTTTGAAAGGGGCCCAACAAGAAGAAGAATAAACATGAGTGTTTGCCATAATCTTCGTACAAGACTAAGATTTAATAGCTTAACAGAGGGGTTTGGATATTTGGTATTCAACCTTTTGACATATTGCCATATCTCTGAAGAATATTTTTCAAAATAAAAAGGAATACCAAGGAATTTGAATCTCTCACCCTTATTTATCCATTTCCAGTTAAATTGTTTAATCCATTCGAGCATAGGCATCATGTTTCATTTGTAGCATTGGGTTTTGGAGCATTAAAAAATAGAACCTAAGGGCTTTTAAAATGTGTTAAGGAAATGCAAAGCCTCTTTAAAAAAAAAATCTTATTCGAAGAGAGTGATAAAATTGTCATCAAAAAAGTTCCCATTGATGAGTTGAGAGGCTTGTTCAAGAAGTACAATGCCCCTAATGAGTCTGTATTCTAATCTAAGTAAGAATATGTCCAAACACCTCGACTGCCAAAACATATAAGGCTAGAGCCAACATGAAACCATGTCTAATGGAGAAAAAAAGTTTGACGCTATCAAATTTGTGCCCACTAATAGTGAGGTAGGATGAAGTTTTAAAAATAAGGTTTACACCACCAAATAAAGAATTGGCCAAAACCTAAAGCTTTAAGCATAGAAATAATAAAGGTCCATTCAATCTGATCATAAGCTTTCTTAAAATCAAGTTTGAGGATTATGGTTCATTGAAGATAAGTTTGATCCCATCCCATCCCTTTCAAAATTGTATTAAGATTATATTACTAATAAAATTGGTTTGTTTTGGTCTGATGATGGCAAGTAAGATAAGGTGAAGACAGTTCATAAGGGCCTTGGTAATGATTTTATAAGAAATATTAATAAGGGTGATGGATATCCAACTGATAATAAGCTTTAGGTCACCAAATTTAGGGATAAACTTGTATAATCACCTAAAAGTGGTATTTGAGTGTTAAGAGTGCTACCTGAGACAACTTATTCCTAGCTTAGCCCTAGACCTATTCTAGAGCCTATTAGCACACTTTTTCATCTTTTGTGTGGATTACAAGTATCCCTAGTTAGTTTAAACACAATCTCAGACCCTCATTTCTTGATCTTATCCCTTCATACCCAACAGTCTATCAGCTCAACATTAGCACCACATTAAGGACATTAGATCCACATGGCGCTAGTGTCCCCAAAATGGTGCCTATGTCCTTTACCCTATCTTTCTTGAATGAATATATTTTCAAGGGTAAAACCCTCTTAAGGTTGGCTTAAGAATCTTTTATTGTCCACACAAGCAATAGAACACTATAAATATATGACTTTTAGACATCTATCCACTAGATGGAAATTAGATGCAAAATACATATTCAAACACAAAATAAGTTGAAAAAAATAAAGGTTATTAATCCTTATTCTACCTTACTTATGTGTACTACCATTTACAACTACCTTAAGCTCAGATTTTATAGATTTTTATTCTCAAGCATACTCAAGGCATTCAAGACGACTATCATTCTAGCATCACTTGTATTTTTACCAACATTTAGGTGGGGAGAACTACTTCAAGCTTGATCTCTCCTCAAAATATTGATATGTAGGCAACTCTCTTCATAGTGGGGTGTTAAGGATGTTCAACCTATCCTACTAACAAACAAAAATTTTACCTCATGCCTTCTTATTATTATTATTATTATTATTATTATTATTATTATTATTATTATTATTATTATTATTATTATTATTATTATTTTATTATTATTATTATTATTATTATTATTAAGTAGTAAAAGTATATTATTTTGATACTACAAATCTAAAAGAGTTGTCTCCATTTGTATTATAAAATGTGTGGTGTTTGATATTAAATATGATTCTCTCAAAATAATATTACGACATTTAAAGCTATGGTTGGCATTTGTGCATGTGGTGTCGAGAGAGAATATTTTAGGGCCCATCATATCTCTTTTTATATACTCAATTAAAGGCAAATAAACACGTAAAAGTACATCTTTTAAAGATGCACATAAGTTTTTGTAGATGAGAAATTAGGTGATTATCATTGGCTATTTGTTTGACCATAGTTAACACGCAATGACTGAAAATTTATAAAATAGTCAACCATCTATAATATAGTATGCATGTCATGTACTGAAGTAATAAAAATATATACATAATTTATAAAAAAATAATATATATCATGAATGACTAATGTTTCATATCACAATTTAAGATTCACTAGATGTGTTCTAAAATATTAGTTATTCAAAAACATGTAGAATTATTTCAAAAATCCTTTTTTATTATATAGATTATGAAAGCTTTAAATTTTTAAAACATTTAAATAATTTTAATATATTTAATAGAATAGTTTTTAAGAAAAAAGTGTGTTTTTATTTAAAAATATTTACAATTTTTCTCTTAAAAATTTATACAATTTTTCTCTTAAAAATTACTCTGTTAAATCTTATCAATTATGAAAGTGTAAAAACTCTTAATCTTAATATAATATAATATTATAAATTAAATTAATTTAAAATATATTATAAGATATATAATAAATTATAATTTTAATTTATTAGTCTTTGCCATTCATATTAGGTTACTAATTATTTATTTTTCTTTTAATTAACAAAAATACTTAAAATATATATTAACAATTATAAATTTTTACTTAATATTTAACATATTAATTTTAGAATATTTCGTAAGTGTTATTTGGATATATTTCTTTAAATTGAATGTAATATTAATGTGTCATTTTACAATAATGTAACTTTAATTGCTCTTCATTTTATGACTATAAAAATGGAGTTAAAATTAGACAACTCATAAATTCTTTAATTCGAATATCAATACTATAATATATGTATTTTTTATAATATATTCTTTAACATCCTTTAATTTTATGAATCTTATTAATCATAACAATTTGAATTTATATAACTTTAATATTTCAATTATAATGTCAATATTTAATGTGTGTATTTATTGAATTATTCCTTGAAATCTTTCAATTTTATGATTCTTATTAATCATAACAATTTGAATTTCTCTAACTTTAATATAAATAATTAAATAATGTATATCTCATTTCATTGTTAAATTATTAATTTGAATAATTTAATTTTGTATAATATAATAAAAATAATTTATTAATTCAAATTTTAAATTTCAACAATTATATACTAATGAAAATAAGTATTAAATTATATCATGAAAATATCGATGGTAAAAATATTATAAATTTTATTAATTAAATTCTCTAAAATAACTAAATATGTAACTCTATGTAATTATATAATTTGGTGGTATTCTTGTTTCCATAGTAAATATATTGGCATTTTGTAACCTATGACAATGCTGAAATTATGTATAATTAATATATTATCTTCTATTTTATATTTTGTTAATTAAAATGAGGGAACAATTATCAATTTTATGTTTTCTTGTGTTTAACTAGAAGTTAATTATAAAAATGTTCCATATTTTATGTCTTCTTGTGCTCTAACTTTAATTAAACTTTAAATCTTCTATGTTTTATGGTTATAAAAATGGGATTAGACATGAGGTGGATGGTTCAAGAGGACATGCTCATTATCCAAGGAGCACTCCCCCAATAGCTGAGCAACTCCTATAAGTGCTTAAATTTGAGCACCACCTTCTCTACTTGAGCTTGAATTTGCATAAGAGTCGAAAAGATAACAAATATCATTTCATTAACAGAGAACTGAGAAGACAATTTGTCATTGTTAATCATAGCTAAATTTATATACTTTTGTGGTTGAAATAAAATTATAGCTCCAAATAAATTCTAAAGGCAAATAATATAAGTCATCTATTGAGCATTATTCCCAATGAAAACCATACACTGGGAGAATGGCTCTAGGTGGAAAGGCTAGAAAATGATGTGAATCCAATGTCAAGTAGATTGAGATTTTGGACAAGTCCAAAAGAGTTGTTTGAAGGACTTGGCTCTTGAACAAGCTGGACACTTGGGCTGAGCAATTCCAATGTGTACAAAAGGCTCCCAATGTTGAAGGTCTTGGTAAACTAGACACCAAAGAAAGTGAGCAAGCATGGACTCAAGCTTCGAATTCTAAAACCTATTAAGTCAAGTAAGCAATTCCTAGACAAATACTTTAAATTCTAACTCCTATTTAACATATCCAAATCTCATGAGAATGGAGTCATAATTTGATAAATTAGACCCAGAGAGTAATATTAAATTTATTGTCATAGATCCACCTCCAGTCTTTCCACCATGCACGCAAAGGTTGCAGACCCATCTTATGAAGCATGACGTCAAGCATCAATTCTTGTATATGAAAATTAGAAGATAAGTCTAAATTGAGTAGATTATATTTATCTTTTAGTAAATTCTATGGAATCCAATCACGTGATGAATTCAAATCCTTAATAATATGAATTCCTTTTTAAAATAACTACATAGCTTTTATACCTAGTTTTATGCTAAGGGAAGACTGATATTGGTCATTATGGGAAACCACCAAATGTTATTATAATTGAAGGAAAGATCATTGTGAAAACCATCACCAACCCATCGTAGAAAGTATTTAACAACTTCAAACTATTTCCAAATGCTTTTGACAATGAAAGAACCTTCAATTTTGACTAGGGCAGTGATGATCAACAAAGCATGAAAGACAATGTTTTTCTAACTTGCCTTACCATAGGGAGTACTTGTAGAAATGTAGTGCCTTAGGATTAATTTTCAAGCTTCATGGCCTTCAATTTCTCAAACCACCCATTTAGTATAAATAGTAATACTTTATTTATAGATATCGATAATGCCCATACCTCCTTTATCATATGGAAGTCATCAAATATCCCAAGAAAACCTATGATAACCTCAAGTTTACTTAGCATTAAACCAAATAAAATCCTTGATAACCTTTGCTAATATATCATAAGACATTTGAAAGGGGCCCAACAGGAAGAATAATAAATACAAGTGGTCACCAGAATATTGGTAAAAAACTAAAATTTATTTACTAAAGAGAGGAGTTTGGATATCCGGTATGCAACCTTTTTCCCCACTTAATCAATGATATATTGCCACAACTCTAAAGGAGAGTTGTCAAAATAAAAAAGAATACCAAGGAATTTGAATCTCCCTCCCTTCTTTATCCACTTCCAATGAAATTGCTTAAGCCATTCGGGCATAGGCATCATGTTTTATCTGTAGCATTGGTTTAGCCCATTGTAAACTAGAACCTAAGGGCTTGAAAAATATGTCAAGGAAATGCAAAGCCTCTTTAAATGAATTTTCTTGTTTAGAAAGAGTGATAAAATTATCATCAAAAAAGTTCCCATTAATGATTTGAGAGGCTTGTTCAAGAAGTACAATGCCCATGATGAGTCCTCATTCTACTTTATGAGCAATAAGATATCCAAACACCTCGGTTGCTAAAACATATAAGGCAAGAACAAACATGAAACCTTATCTAATGGAGCAGAAAAGTATGAAGCTATCATATTTTACCCACTGATTGTGAGATAGGCTAAATCTTCAAAAAATAAGGTTTTCACTTCCTAAATAAATAATTGGCCAAAACCCAAAGTTTTAAGCATAAATAATGAAGGGCCACTCAATCCAATCATAAGCTTTTTAAAAATAAAGTTTGAGGAATATTGTTCATTAAAGAGAAGTTTGATCCCATTCCATTCCTTTTAAAACTACAATAATATTATCTAATATGTATCTATTCCTAATAAAACTGGTTTGCTTTGGTCTGATGATGACATGTAAGATAAGGTGGAGATAGTTTACAAGGGCCTTGGTAATAATTTTATAAGAAACATTGAGAAGAGTGAAGGGGATCCAATTGCTAATAAGGTCTAGGTTATTGAATTTAGGGATAAACTTGATATTTCATTTATTAATGACAAATTCTAATGATTATTTTTGTAGGATTTTTTTGTAAACTTGTAACAAGTCGGGCACTACAAATTTATAAGTAGCTTTATAAAATTCACAAGGGAAGCCATCAATACTTGGATATTTATAATTGGCCTTGCATTGTACTAAATGAAAGAGTTCCTCAAGATAAAGAGAATAATCATATAGTTTCTAGTCTACGATACTTAGATTATGAGCACCACATCCAAATATTCTTATAAACCTTGCACTATTTCCACTGAATCTTCTTAGGCTTGAAACACCAATTTGTAGTGTTTGAAGAAGGCCAAGGAGATTTCAGCTATATTGGTAAGGTGTTGATGGGCAAGCTTTTGGTTTTCATTTTATCCTTAGCTTGTTTGGCCTTAATATACTTGAATAATTCCTTTAAGGCATGGTCCCCAAATTTAAGCCAATGATGATGGGCTCAAATTTGTGCCCCTCTAATCATATGGATATCAATAACTTTGATCTTGTACTTGAGAGAAGTTTACATGGTTTAAAACTATAATTCAAAATGTTTATGCTCAAGGATATAATAAATTATTTTGAACTCTTTGAGCATGGCACCATTAGCCCACTTCCAAACTCATGCAATCTACTTACCATAGAGGGGAAAGAAAGTGGTAGTGCAATTAATCACCTCATTCCATCACTCAATCTAGTTGGAAGGTAAGGCAGATGTAGAGAAGGATTCCACATTCTAGAAATGAGTTATTGTTAGGTTGTGGAGCTAAAAGCTTCACTGATATAGACATGGAGGAGGTTGTTGAGAGGTTGCTGAGTTGCAGAGAAACTGATGTCAGTCTGATCAGTCAACGTCGATCATATACAGTGAGAAGAGAAACTAATGTCGGCCAGGATCGGCTGGTGTCAGTCACCTCTAGGCAGATAGGGACTGACGTCGGTCGCCTGTGTGGTTCTGAAACTGTCAGTGGCATGAAAAGTTTGTTAACAAACTGAGTGTTTGCATGTTAAGAGCCAATTATAGACTTGAAGCTATGGATCTAATTATTATAATTAGATGTCTAATTATTGTTTGCATGGGATCTATATAATAGACTCATGGTCTATATTGTAAAGTGTGCTAGTAGAGTTGAGCAGGCCAGTTCCTTCTGTGTGTGAAGAGAGCAAGGGTAGCCCTTCTAGTTCTACAGCAGTGCCAAGTGTGGGTGCTAGTTTGGAGAATTAGAAGGATTCTTCATGTATGTAGGATCTTGGTCAGCAAGTGTGCAAGGCCATGTTTGGAGATCTACATGGTAAGTAAGATCATTGATTTGCAGGTGTATGTGTATGCATGGTCTAGGTTTGCAGGTGTGTAGAACCAAGTTGATTTGCAGGTGGCAGTAAGATCAAGGTGACAGCAACACAACAGGTAGCAAGATCAGGCAGGATCTACTTGGAGTACGGTGTGTACTCAGTCAAAGAGCAAAGAGGAAGGAAAGGTAGTCCCTTCCAAAGTAAGATCATTTGAGTTACAGGTTGTTGCAAGTTCATGGGAGATCTACTTGGAGTGCATTATGTACTCAATTGAGTATGTTTGTATACTCAGTATACTGGCAATATTGCTACTGACTGGTTGACTGGCGATGTTGTTACTAGCTAGTGGAGGTGAACACCAACTCTATGTTTGAGTTGTGTGTTGGGACCATAATTGAGAGAGAACTCTTGAAGGTGAATTAATGTACACTTGAGGTGTGGGAAGCCTCTGTAAGGTGAAGAAGAACTGTGGCATCTTCTTGGTTGTAATTCTTTTCTGGAAGAGTATTAATACAATTATGTATTGTCTCTCATATTCTGTGTTATTTATGAATTCTAGTTACTTGTGATTCTGGTTATTTCCGCATGTTTAGTTTCTTGGTAATCAATTGTGCTTCCTAGATTTCCCAACAAAGTGGTATCAGAGCTAAGGTTGTAGGGAGCAGGTTTGTGTTTGATTATAGGTCACTCTCAGGGGTTTTTGATTGAGTGGGAATAGCAATGATAGAAGAAAGTAAGCTATGAATGGAGAAACTAAAAAGCACAAATGGTCAATTACGGTGTTATGGAAAGAAAGAGCAGGTAAAGAAAGATTGTTGGTTGGTAATAGATCAGCATGAAGGAACTGAAGATGCAGATGTTGCAGGTGTTGTTGCACAAGATGCTTTGGGATGTTCTTTGGATAAAGTAGAATCTTGTTTTATATATTTTGTTGCCTCTTTCCATGCAACTCAAAATAGAGGGGTTGGTGAGCCTTGTCAGATTGTTGGCAAAGGGGAAGTGCAGCTGAAATTGCAGACGGCCAACACATGGGTGTTGAAGGAGGTCATGCAGGTCCCAGTCTTGGAGATGTGGCTAATTGCTTCAGGAAAGTTGGGTAATGAGAGATGCATAGTAACTCTCACAGCAAATTCTTGGAATGTTATCAAGGATGCACTTGAATTAGCATGTGGTAAGAAAGCAGGTACTCTTTATCTACTTGCTTGTATTACTGATTCCACTTTTGTTGCATAGGTTGGGCTTTGTAGGCTTGGTCACATAAGTGAGAAGGGAATGGATGTCCTTAAGACAAATAAGATTAAGTCAGAGAGCATAGTCTATGAGTAGTGGGATGCTACAAGAAAGGATTGGATTTATTGCAGGAAAAGGAAGACTGATGTATTGGATAAATTAAGAATGGAAAGCCTTTGTTCTTGGAGGAGATGATAGATAGATCAGTATTGACTAGATATCTCTGAAAGGGTGGTTTGGATAGGGTTTTGATCCATGGAGAGCTCATGGGTAAAAATCATCACTCAAGTGAACACTTTATCAACATCGATCAAGGAGAACCAGCGTTAAGACAGGTGTCGATGTCGGTCATGTGCAGACCATTGGTGGTGTCAAGTAGGGTGGCTACCAATGTCGTAAGGGAACCGATGTCAGTGACCTAAGACCAATGTGTCAAAAAATTGGCATCAGCAGAAAGGATAGTCGCATGGGAACTTACATCGATTGGATGCAGATTATGTGGTGACCGAGGTCGGTCACTGAGATGGATTTTGGGTAGACAAAAAGCTATCAAGGAGTCTCAAATGCCCATATGGAGGACTGAAATGGTTTAAGCCTCAAATTCATGTTCCTCTTCTTTATATTCATTGCTCATTACAGAGAAGGAAGGATCTAAGAAACAGTGGAAGCATGGCATGATTAAGATGCAAAACTAAACGAGAGATTTGGTAGGGTTGTCAACCAAAAGAAAGCACTAAAAGATGAATGATATTTTAGAGAATGGACACGTGAGATAGGCTAGGGTATATGGTCTTGAGGAAGTTGTAATAGTGGTAAGGTTTTGACAGGTGGATGACAAAGCATTAGTCAGTGTCAGTGTAACCATTGTGTTTGTCTTACCATGGATGATGGTCATGACATTATCCTATGTATGTGGAGGATGAGCTTGGTGCAGGTTCAACATACAGGGTTTTGCTGAGCTAAAGATAAGGTTAGTTCAGTGGCTTGCCATGAAGAATTTGGGAGCAGTGAAATTCTTTGGCATGAGTAATCCTAGAGACAGGGAGATCACATGTTGATGTTGTCACAGGATGATTGTGTGAAGGTAGTGCAAGATGCAGAATAGGGCAGCACACCTATGGATGGACAGTTCACAGAACAAGGTCCCTAATCACATGATGAAGGTTGAGTACGTGTACTCCCTGAGTTTGCCCAAGCAGTGGGTGTTGTCAGAAGTTTGAAGCCGATCCAGGAAAGAAGCATTGGAGGGCAGTTCAGTGGATTCTCAGGTATTTGAGAGGGACCAACAGTAGGTCGACATGTTATGTAGGGTCAAGTTCTTTTCTACATGGGTTTGTAGATGCAGATGCAGCAGGTTACTTGGATGATAGGAGGTGCACCACAAGATGTGTGGTGGTTGGTCTTCAAGATTGAGCTTGGAGAGGGATACAAGCCAGAAAACAAATTAGACAGTGTACAGGTATAGGTACAGTGTAGCTATTTATCTCTAAGTGGGAGATTGTTAGGTTGTGGAGCTAAAAGCTTCACTAATGCAGACATGGAGGAGGTTGTTGAGAGGTTGCTGAGTTGTAGAGAAACTGACATCAGTCTGATCAGCCAACGTCAATCATATACAGTGAGAAGAGTAGCCAACATCGGTCAGGATCGATTGACGTCAATCACCTCCAGGTAGATAGGGACCGACGTCAGTCGCCTGTGTGATTCTGGAACTATCAGTGGCACAAATAGTTTGTTAACAACCTGAGTGTTTTCATGTTAAGAGCCAATTATAGACTTGAAGTTGTGGATCTAATTATTATATCTTGGTTAGCAGGTGTGTAAGGCCACATTTGGAGATCTACATGGTAAGTAAGATCATTGATTTTTAGGTGTATGTGTGTGCATGGTCTAGGTTTGTAGGTGTACATAACCAAGTTGATTTTTAGGTGGTAGCAAGATCAAGGTGACAGCAACACAATAGGTAGCAAGATCAGGCAAGATCTAGTTGGATTACAGTGTGTACTTGGTCAAAGAGCAAAGAGGAAGGCAAGGTAGTCCCTTCCAAAGTAAGATCATTTGAGTTGCAGGTTGTTGCAAGTTCATAGGAGATCTACTTGGAGTGCGTTGTGTACTCAGTTGAGTATGTTTGTATACTCGGTGTACTGGCAGTATTGTTACTGACTAGTTGACTGGCGGTGTTGTTACCAGTGGAGGTCCAAACTCTGTGTTTGATGTGTGTTACCATAAGAGAGAGAACTCTTGAAGGTGAATTACTGTAATTGAGGTGTAGGAAGCCTCTGTAAGGTGAAGAAGAATTGCCATCTTCTTGGTTGTAATTCTTTTTTGGAAGAGTGTACAATTGTGTATTGTCTCTCATATTCTGTGTTATTTTTGAATTCTAGTTACTTGTGATTCTGGTTATTTCTGCACAGTTGCTTGGTAAAATGGTCCTAACAGTTATATGGTACCCTTATGGTAAGGAGAGGCATGTTTTAAAATAATTAATTACATGTAACTTTGAAGTGGCCACCACCCCACTCCACTCTACAGCTGACACGCCCTGATTCCTCACTAAGCAAACTTACTTGATTATCTATGGATATTTATAGTGGGTGATTTTATTTGATTATTATTAACTAAGTTATAAGTCATATGTTGTTATGGGATAGTTGTATGTTTGTTTTGATTTCATGTTTGCATTGCTATGAGTTAGTTGTATTATATATCCTTTATATTGTGATCATGTTGATTTATTATTTCAGAAGTATTTTATGATATATGTCATGATGTTATGGACTAACTACCTTCTTGTCGTGAGTTTGACACAAGAGAGATTCATCCCTCAAATCCTGATGGAGGGAGAGCATCATCAAAGAGGGTGACATAAATGAGGGTGTTGGAGGATGACAAAGGAATGGCTAGAACCCTTGCACACACCACATTAATGGTAATCATTATATGCATAGTTGAATGGTTAGTATTAGTGTTTTTTTGTGTTGTTTGCATTTAGATCATTGTTTATGCATGATTAGTTGTCTATTAACTCAGTTTAATGCTTATGTGGAATTAATCTTGTGTGATTACAATTATGTCATGTTAATGTATTCATGACTATTGATGTTTTTAAAAATATAAATGTGCATGATTAGTACCTGGTTACTACTGTGTAAAGCCTAACCATCATATCTTTAGAATGTTTTAGAACATTGACTAGCTATCTTTATGATATTTTAGGAATACTAATTATTCTTGAAAGGAATAGAATTGAATAATATTAGTCATATTATTGATAAGTCATTATGATTATTTATTAATTAATTCATATTATTAAAAAGTAATTAGAAAATAAAAATAGGAAAAGAGGTAGAAAACAAAAAAAAGATTAAAAAACAAATAAAAATAAATGTGTTATAATTAGTAGATATATATTTAGAATAAAAAAGAAGATAAAACACAAAACAAAAAGAATGTCAAGTTAAAAAAAGGTGAGCTTTAAATAAGAAGAAACTCATGATGTATGTAAAGGGAAAGGGAAGAAAAGCTTGACGGCCTATGAAAGATGGGAGAAAAATAGAAAAGGTACAAAGTTTTGTTTGCATAAGAGTAGTGGTAAAAGGCACAACATATGAGAGATATAATTAGAGAGAGGAGAGGTGTAGAGAAGAAGAGAAGCATGAAGAAAAGGTAGTGCTAAGATGAGGAGGAAGATCAGACCAAGTAGGATAATTACTAGATTGTACCACTCCAACCTAGATGCTTTTACCAAGTAAGTGAAGCTATTATAATTTTGTGTGGAAATTATCAAATTTTTGTGTGTAATATAGTCAAAATAGTTGATATCCAAAAGTTTTTTACCAAGCTCTGATACATAAGATAATAAGTATATTTAGATAAATTATCTAAGTGTGATTTACATAAATATAGTTTATCCTCTTGATATGGCCATATCCGATCAATGTATTTTAGCATGTATGATAAACTACAAGATAAAATATACATAGAATAACTCCTATCAAAATATAGCTATGTAAATTTACTCTTTGGGGATGTTATATAAAGTAATCTATATATTTAGTTATCCTTTAGGAGTCGAAGTATAGCACTATATGTAAAAACTATGATAATTAAGTGTGAATGGTAGAGATATTGTATTTGTTATATGGAAAAAAAATACAAATAGGCATTACACCTAATGAAGCACCTACATATATTTGGTCTGATGTTCATTTCTTTCATCAAACTTCTTACCAAAACCATCTTAGGCCATAATGATCTAGGTTAGATATAGCAATGTATATCTAATTATCTAATTTGGCAAAATATTTAGCAAAATATATCTAGCAATCTATATATGTGATAAATAATGAGTATATAGTGTATATACAATGAACTAAATATGTGTTATATAGTGATATCTAGACTTATCTATATCACACATTATTAAGAATCATCGGTTTATGTGGTATACAGACTTATATTGGTGATATTGATTTATTAAGTAATGATGAATAGCAATAGGTAGTGGATATCTGACATTATTAATTACATTCATGGAAAACAACAGTCTGACATCCACGTATTATAAATAAATTTGATATATGTATAATATGTATGTATTATACATCCTTTACTATTTTGATATATGTATAATCACCATGTATGTATTATACATCCTTTACTATATATATATATATATATATATATATATATATATATATGTATAATCACCATGTATGTATTATACATCCTTTACTATATATATAGTAAAGGATGTATAATACATGCATGGTGATTATACATATATCAAATTTATTTATAATACATGGATGTCAAACTGTTTAGGAAGTGGATGTCAGACTGTTGTTTTCCATGAATGTAATTAATAATGTCAGATGTCCAACATGTCATACTATTTAGGAGGTAATCTATAATTATTGCCATTTGTATACAACGAACATCCACTTTTAATATAGTAAACTATATAATTTTATCCAGATATGATATACAACAAACTAAATAAATAGTGACTCGTATCTATGTATGAACTAATGAAAATTTACTCATCAACCAATGAAAAAATATTATGGTGCATAATGTTAGTCAAAATAGTGATTTATATAGATAGTGGACTGTGTAAAGAGTATTGATTGAGAGAGTAAAGTAGAAACCATGCCAAATGCATCTTTATATTTTGTTATGAATTATAATCCAAATCAATTATATACAGGTATAATTTCATTTGGTATAAGGATTATATTAAATACCATATTTATTGTTCCATCTCTGTTTAATATACTATATATATAACTCTTAATTCCTAAGTACACTTGTGTTACTAGATAATGCAACTCATAATGTATTATTAGATAATTGTTTTATTTAAATAGTGGCATTTAGATCATTAGACATTACTTAAACTGTGGCATTTAGGTTATTATACATGATGGATAGATTATAGATGTAAATATGTATAAAACTATATAAACATTACAAAGACACTATATATGATAAATTGGAGGTCGATTGACTTAATAAGAGTAGAATATGGTTATAAATAGGCTATTGAATATGACAATCTATTCATTAATATTTTGTGAATATTAATATCTCATAGTTTATCGTCAATATATTTTATGTCTAAGAAATTTAATTAATTAAATTCTTCGATTAAAATTATAAATGATGGTTGGAATTTATATACATTATTTATACATTTGGAAGACTTGTGTACACTATATACTATGAATATATCAATATGTACAAGTGCACATATAGCATATATTAGTGCATTATGATGTGTGCCTATCTTTATAGTTATATTGATTGTTTAAAACTAAGTAATAGATGCCTATAAGATTGATCCCCCTATATATGCATACTAGCCTTATAATATAACAAGTTATTTAAATGAAAAATTATGTTTTCATGATATTTATGTCTTTCTTTATCATGATTGGTTGTTTGTAACGGAGTAGTTGCCATATGAACAATGGACTATGATATTATTGTTCATCATAGAATGCTTAATATTCAGATCTATGCAATCTAAATTTATATAATACCCATATGGTATGAACTATATATGATATGCTTATTATTTATGTGGTAAATAATATAAAGGAGATTCATGCATACATTTGATGAATTAAATGTATGCATTTTGATTATTCATGTGTTTAGCATGTTTTATGACTGTTGGTAAGAAGTAATCTATATAAATATGTTGGTTATATTTATATTAATCAAATCTCACATTGTTGGTACTAAGTAAGCAGTGAGATAGACTTCACTAGCTTATTAGTATCACTAATACCAGATGAAGGTAACCCAATCAAGTGGTGTGTGTGAATTTGACTAATCATAGAGATTAATAACTATTGAAAACTTTGGCCAAAGTAATGTTAGTTAGACATTTTAATTTCATATATATGATTTACATGTTTGTACAATATCATGTTAGAATGGATTTTTTTATGGTACACTTCATGATCTTAGAAACCATACAATACATGGGCACTAGCTTATCTCTTTGGATTCATGCATCATCACTATCTAATCATCTTTGAATGGAGGGACAACTCTTGATGGGGGATTGTGTGTGGTATCGATGTTCCTTGATTGGTGTGGAAAAATGCTCAGATGATGCTCTCCCTCCCCACAATAGTACTTCTTTGGAGACAACACTTGAGATTATCATAGATACTAGAGTTTGGGGAACTCATGCTTCGTAAAGCTTTGTATCTTGTACATTGTACTATATTTATTATTATTGGAATATTATACCTAATGATATGTAATTATTTACTTATTGTGCCATGACAATAGTGGATGCATGTTTGTACTAGCCATGGCTGAAAATCTATAATTACTTTCTATATTAAATTATGTTTTGTTTCATATGATGCTAGTGATCAGTGACAGGTAATTATTACATGCTTATTTTATAGTTAAGATACTTAGTGTGTTTTATCTTGATCACTAATGATATTATCATGGTGAATTATAATGAAAGAATAAGTTGATTAATTCAAAAAAAATATGTTATTCTAAGTGGATCTCAATGGGGATGTTACATGTGGTATCAAAGCTACATCTCAAACTCTAAGACCTAATGAGTCCACTAAACTTTTTTGTATGCTTATGTTTATTAGAAAGGATAATGGTGGAAGATAGAGCATCTAGAGAGGGGCCTTCAAATGTCAATGACAATAACTCTCCATTTTATCCTAACCTATTTGTCATTAAGCAAGCAATAAAGTTGGATCAGATTCTTGAAGCCATGAATAAAACTAGGGACTGGATTTTAGACCTAGAATAGGAAGTTCATGGCCATGAAGAGGAAGTGCACTAGGATATACTTGAATATCATCCTACTGAGTAGAAAAATCTCCAAGATGTGAGAGCTCAAGTAGTTATGGAGTTGGCTAAAGATTAGGTTGCCCAAATTCATGATATTAATGGATCTTTATGTAGCACCAATAGGGTCATATGATATGATCTTAGGATTCAAATTAATTACAAAGCATAAGGCCAAGGTTGACTGATACCTAAATAGGGTTGAGTGTCTAGATGATTTTAGAAATCAGACACAAATTCAAGGCAATAAAAGAGGGAGTTGAGGAATATATAGATTTCTATATTACAACTCAAGAAGGATCAAGGAAAAGGGTGCCAAGCATTTATCATCAAGATAAATGAGATGGAGGAATCTAAGGAACCATCCTTCAAAGATTATTCATTCTTTAATAAATTTTAAGATGTGATCCTAGAGGAATTCCTAGGATTGCCTCCTAAATTTGAATTTGATTTCTCTATCGATATCATATTTAGATCGAAACCACAATTTAAGGCACCATGTAGGATGACAACCACTGAATTAGTTGAACTGAAAGCTCAAATCCAAGAATTATTATCAAAGGGGTTTATTAGGCCAAGTGTGTCACCATGGGGTGTACCAGTTGTCTTTTTCAAGAAGAAGGATGGTACTCTTTGACTTTGTATTGATTATATAATGTTGAACAATGAAACTATCAAAAATAGGTATCTGTTACCTCATATAGATATATTTTCAATCAGATGCAAGGAGTAATTCTATTGTATAAGATTGATCTTAGAGCAGGATATCATTAGCTGAGGGTAAGGGATGAGGATATTCCTAAGACAACATTTAGAACTCATTATGGGCACTATGAGTTCATAGTGTTACCATTTGGGTTAACAAATGCTTTGATAACATTTATGAATCTATTAAATAGTGTGTTCAGATATTATTTAGACCATTTAGTTTTAGTCTTTCTTGATGACATTTTTATATACTTTAATAATTAAGATAAACATCTTTAACATTTGGAACTAATTCTAAAACAATTGCAGAAGCACAAGTCGTATGGTAAGTTGTCTAAGTGTGTATTTTTATAAAAGAGAGTACAATATCTTGGACATACTATTTTTTAAAATGGTATTTAAGTAGATTTGAAAAAGATAAGGGCCATTATGGATTGTCCAACACCAAATAATGTGCATGAGCTAATGAGTTTCATGGAATTAGTGATCTACTATAGGAATTATATGAACTAAAATCCGCTCACCCCACTAATTATGCTAATTTTGTTAATTTAACATTTCCTAGCTTATTTAACTAATATCCCATTATCCATATCACCTTTATTACATTCTAAAAACCTTTCCCCATCCCATAACCAATTAATCCCTTTATTAATCCCCTAATAATACCTATTTACCCATTAACCTACTCCCTAAGCCACTTGCCAATTTAAAAATACAAAATAATCTACCTGCCCAACTACCATCCTATTCTAATCACTACTAAACTCCTAAACCCTAATAGGACATTTATAGAATTGGATGATTCTATAAATTTCATCCATTTTAGCCCTTTCTCCTCTAGAATTTTATATTTTAGAGATCTCTGTGAAATTAAAAATTCCATGGAAAATACTTAGACATTGATCTCAATGGCTCAAATTTGAATTTGAGACATTGATTTCTCCCTCCATGCCTATATAACCAAGCTCACCCCCTCTCTCAAACTAACTAGAAATCTTGAAGCCTACTTGTTATCTTGTTTCCATTATCATCTTCCTTGCATCCATCCAAAGCCATTATTAAGCTCAATCATCCATTGGAATCCATTATCAATATCAAGCAAGCAATCCATCATCTTCAAGTTTTGCATCAAACATTTATTGGACAAACTTAGAGAGGAGCCATAAAGACGTAAAGTGATGGTAAGAATTTTATTATTGAGTTAATTGTCTCTTTTATTCCCTCCTATTTATGTGTTTAGATTTTAAGTTTTTATTATTAAAAATAGTAATAGGATTTGACTCTAAAATTTAGGCTATATTTTAGTGACCATAAAACATTTTGTGTAGATGATTTACCACTCTCCCCACACAGTTATGGGTCCTTAGCCATGTAAAAGGTTAATCCAATTAGGTATCAATTTAGACCTACAACCTTCTCAAGTGTAGGATTACTATCTGAAGAATGTATTGAAGAATCAGATGACTCATGGCTTACTCCAGATAATGAGGCCCTTATATCTCCATAAGAACAATACCCCCACATCCAGAAGATGATGGAAAATATTAATTATCAAGGGAAAGGACTAGGTAAACAAGAGAAAGGAAGGCTTGAACCCATCATAGTTAAAGAATATTCATAGTATCTTGGTTTAGGGTAGAGACTATTTGATGTTGACCCAAACAATATTATTATGGACACTCCTCTAATCCCTAAATAGTCTCTCTCCAAAGAAGAACTCAAGATAGGTTCAATTTATAGTCACTTCAAGGAGATTTTTGCCACCAATCTCTTCCCTAACACTACCATTTCCACCATCAACATCTCCATCTACTACCCTTCACTCATCGACTAGGATAAAAAATATAATCCCTCTTTTGATACATTTCAAAATGATGAAGCAATCTTGGAGTTTCTAGGAGCCTGAGAGTTTATGCCTTCTGGAGACCATAAGAAAGGATTTTCCATAATCTTTGTCAATCTACATATTTTGAGGAACAACAAGAACCCCATGATCAAAGTGATGAAGAGAAATCTAAAGAAGAAGAACCTCCTAGAAATCTAGATAAACTCCCACATGTCTCCTTTGAATTAGAAGAGTACTTTGACATTGATACAAAACTCCCAGATTATTTTGCTTTAGATGTTCTAAAAATATCATTACCTCCCTATCTACAAGATCAGTCACCCTCTCTTATTGATTAATTGATAGAATTCAACATTGGGACTAAACAACATCTCAAAATGTTTAAACTAGGGGCATCCCTAACACCTAAGGAACATGAAGTTATCATTGAGTTGCTCAAACAATTCATAGACATATTTGCATGGAGTTATGTGGAAATGCCTTGAATAGACCCCTCCTTAGTAGTACATCATTTGGTTGTGCATATTAAATTTAAACTGATCAAACAAAAATTATGGAAGATGTACCCCAAAGTAGCCTTGTTATTCAAGGAGGAGTTATAAAAGTTCTTGGAAGCCAGCTTCATCTGACCTATCAATTATTCTGAATAGATCTCTAATATTGTTCTTGTGACTAAGCCACAAGGTGGAATTTGAATTTTCACAAACTTCAAAGATATTAATAAAGCATGTCCAAAGTATGACTTCTCCCTTCTAAACATTGACATGATCAGGGACTCAACAGCAGGATATGAAATGTTATCTCTCATGGATGTATTTTTAGGCTATAATCAAATTAAAATTGCACTTGAGGACCAATACAAAATAGTTTTCATCACTCCATGGGGGACATTTTTATATCAAGTCATGCCCTTCAACCTTTAAAATATTATTGTAACTTATCAATGGGCCATGACAGTCATTTTCCATGACATGATGCATGATATAGTTGAAGATTATGTGGATGATATTCTGGAAAAATCCTAACTTAGGTCAGAATACCATGTTGTCTTAAGATGAATATTTGAATGATTTCAAGAATAGAAAGTCAAGTTAAATCCTAAAAAGTGTGTATTTGGTGTCACCTCAAGAAAGTTATTGGGATTCATAATTTCCAAAAGAGGCATAGAAGTAGATCCAACTAAAGTAAAATCAATTATGGAAATGCCTCCACCTCACAATCTAAAGTAGCTTAGAAGTCTTCAGGGAAAATTATAAGCCATCTGACACTTTATTTTTTAGATTGCAGACAAATGTCACCCCTTCAGCCATATCTTAAAGAAGGGGACTAATTTTAACTAAAACTCTGAATGTCAATAGGATTTTAATAATATAAAATAATATTTGACAAACCCACCTATATTATCACCTCCTATCTTGGGAAGGCCCTTGCTCTTGTGTATTTCATCAACACCATGTGCAATAGGTGTCCTCCTATCACAACACAATGATCAATACAAGGAATAATCAATATATTATCTCAGTCACATATTAATCTCCTATGAGATAAACTATTATCCAATTGAGAAGGCATGTTTATCCATGGTCTTTGCCTCACAAAATCTCCAACACTACATGCTCAATAATCAAGTCCAGCTTATCGTGAAGGTGGATCCTCTTAAGTATTTATTGTCAAAATCATCTCTAATAGGTAGAATGGCCAAGTGGATCATGTTACTCAGTGAATTTTATATTGAATATGTCAATCAAAAGTCCATTAAAGGATAAGTCATAGTGGATCAATTAGCTGAAGCACCTCTTGAAGCAACTAAGCCTCTTATAACAACCTTCCCAAATGAGTCTATAATGAGTACTTCATAATCAAGTAGCTATAAATTAAATTTTGAAGGATCATTTACAACACATGGATCAGGGGTAGGCATCCTCCTCATCACCCCACAAGGTGAACTCATTCCTAAATCCTTTCACCTCACCTTCCCATGCACTAATAATATATATGAGTATGAGGCTCTGATAGCTAGCCTTCATCTTGCCATCCAATAGAATATCTGGAATTTACAAGTATTTGGTGACTCACAACTTATAATCAAGTAGGTTAATGATGAGTTCCAGACAAAGCATGAGAATTTACTCCCTTTTAAGTAATTGGTTGATCAATTAAAGTAGAATTTTCAAACTATCACCTTTGAAAAAGTATCGAGGAGTAACAAAATAGTTGACTCAATGGCCACCATTAGATCTCTTATTAACCTCCTTGAAGACATTTTAGAAGGAAACTTTTTAATAGAACATCTAATTCTCTTAGCACATGAATCCATGGCTCCTTTCTAATTTTTCATAATCAATGATCTCGATCTTCCATGGCACCATGACATCTACAAGTGCCTTCATGATAACATCCTACGACCTAATATTAATCACCACTAATGAAAAGCCTTCATCCACCACACCTCCCATTACACAATCCTCGATAGCATGTTTTATCATAGAGGCTATGATAGCACTTTGTTAATATGCTTAACATCAGAATAGGCTTCTCATGTGATCAAGGAGGTTCATGAGGGTATTTGTGGTAGTCACATTAATCGAATGGCCCTAGCTAATAAACTAATATAAACTCAATATTATTAGCCAAACATAGAGCAAGACTCCTATCAGTATGTGTGGAAGTGTGTCACTTTCCAAAATCATGGAAATCTTATTCATGCACCCACACAAGAATTGCATCCCATAATGAGTTCATGTCCATTTTCTATATGGGGCCTCAATTTTATTGGCAAGATTAATCCTCCATATTTAGATGGCCACAAATTTATCATTAAAGCAATGAAGTATTTCACTAAATGGGTAGAGGTGATGTAGATTACCTATACTACAGGCCTCCAAATTTATAATTTCATCCTCAACTAGATCATTTGCTACTTTGGCATCCCTACCAAATTTATCTCTAACAATGGAAAATCATTCAAAACTCAAGAAATTGAGGACTTGTGCCAGCGATATCACAATAAGCAACATTTCTCTTCACCTTACTACCTGTAAGGGAATAGACAAGATGAAGCCACAAATAAGGCCCTCATCAAAATTCTCAAGAAAATTTTTAATCAAGTAGGAAGGAATTAGTACCTACAGTTATATCTAGCTCTTTGGTTCTATCTCACAAGCATCTACATACTTACTGGGGTCACTCTGTATGCCTTGGTATATGGGATAGAAGTAATCCTACCAATGGAAGTAGTGTTACCCTCCCTTAGAATCTCATTAAGGGGCATTATCACTAACCATAATTGTAGATAAGAATGCCTACAGGAATTAGAGATTCTTGATGAGAAATGTTAAAAGTTCCTTGATCTCTTGCAAGCATATCAAAATAGACTGAAATGCCAGTATCGTAAGAAGATCTAGTTTAGATAATTCAAGGTCGGTGACCTAATTCTGAAGGAGAATCATAAAAATACTAATGATAATAGGGATAAAAAGGGTAAATTTGAAGCTAATTAGTTAGGGTCATATATCATAGTTGCCAAATTTGGATCTAAAGCCTATAAATTAGCAACATTAGATGGTGAATAACTTGATAATCTAATGAATATCATGCATTTAAAGCATTTATACACCTAACATGCTCCACCATCCTCCATCTATGAATCCCCACTCTTAGGGGCATACTCTTTCCCACTCCATCATATTATCACCATCACATCTCCCCAATAGTCCAAATTAGTTTTTTAAAAAAATATGTCTAATAGTGAAAACTATTCTTCTAGCACCTTGGGCAAGTACCATGATGGAAACTGGTTTTCAACATCATGGTAAAATAACCCATTATTAACCCTGGTCTTAATAGTGGGAATCTGTCATTAGTTCTTATGAAGCAATAGGAGATAAATGTTTTAGCATAAGGCATGTATCATTGCTTGTTGAGTGATGAGGATGTTTTTTGGTGAATCCTCTAAAATATCTTACCCACAATTATCATATCTATCTGCCCAACATCCTATCATGTCTTTAAGTCCATCCCATATCCAAACACCTCATTAGATCCTCTTTGACAAGTGAGTCTCTTTTTAGCCTCAAGAATAAAACCCATCTCCATTTGTCTTTTTTTGTCTCAAATACCATGGTTCACATTGTCCCACTAATAACATCAATATGGAAGTGTCAAAAATAGGCTTTATATTTTAGGGTTTCACATACATTATGATACCGAATCTTGAAGGGTCATTTTAACCACCATATATGGTCTCTTTTTGGAAATGGTTAGAATCTTGTTCCACGCATAATAATTTTAGGCACCATATTCCCTCTTGTATGTAGCCCCTAAATCCTCACTAGGCCAATTGTCCATAATCATTTTGTAATCACATCATTATCCATCCTTGTTAATGTTTTTAGTTTTTAGTCTATGTTTGTTTGAATGTGTATGGTTGATTCATTAATCATGTACATATTAATTACATTATATTATTTAGTAATAAGTTTGTATATATTTTATTTTTGGTAACTTTTTGGGAACAAGGATGCTCTAAGTGGGCCCTGAGTTTGTTTCAGGTAAGACCACTTTTCAACAAAGTTCTCATATGCACTAAATACTTAAAATGTCTATGACTTGTTTATGTCATATGATACATATTTATTTAACCAGTGCAATAGTAAAATGGATTACAAACATTTTAATGGCTTCCAAAATCACCCCCTACCCATCACCTTCCACCTAATCCCATCACTTATCCTACCAAGCCTACCCATGTCCTGTCTGGCCTATCACCATCCCATCTAAAACCAACTAGCTCCTAAAACCCGTCATTATCCTACCTCCAAGGTGCAAGAGGATTCCTACCTAAACCTACATTTTGAAACATAATGAATTAAAGGGGATTAATCTTTCACTAAATATATTAGTTTATATGTACCATCTCATCACACTATATATCATCACATCACTAAAACATATAAACATACTCCATATTCCATCCCATATTATAATAACTATATGATAAAACATTACACTATAATCATGTCCCATCTATCTAAGTCATATATATTATCCATACATCATCACAAATAATCATGCATAAATTCATATGTATATGAATCCATCATATAACATAAAATCATCATATAAAATCAAATCATAATAATAATACATCTAACATCTAAGCATCATACATTTAATCACATCATAAATGAACCCATCATGTAAAAATTTATCAATTACATCTTATCATAATAAAAATCACATCACATCTGATTTAATCTCATCATATAGCAAAATAATAACATAATCCATCACATCAATCACATAATAATCATCATAAATACAGCACATCAATCATCTAACATCTCATCACATACATATATATAAATTGAATACACAGTCCACATGGAGTCTATGTCAAAAAATAAGATATAATATGTGGGCCCATGGGACACAGAATGAGCTAAAATACAAAAAATCCCCTATATATATACATCTCATGGCTCTAGTTCCTGGTGTGCCCAATGGTCTTGGTGGTCCTGGTCATCTTATAGAAGGTTGATGCACTAACTAAGATAAACTGACCCAAAATGATGGAGTGCATCACTCAATCAGAATTGTTGTCTCATATAGCATCCTATAATATTGTGCCTCATAGGTCAATCTTATAATGTTGTTTATCACATCTGCCATCATGTTCCCATACATTTCCTAATCATCCTCATCCTTGGCCCTCTTGACCATCTCCACCTCTCTTATTAGGGTGCAAATGCACACCTGCATCTGCACAATTTGACCTTAAAAAAATATAATTTGGGCATCCCTATTCTAAATCTAACACTATAAGATGGTTGTCTATGCCTATGATACTGTTAGTTGTGCTTACAACCTTTCATCTATGTCTGATCCTAGGTCAACTACCCATGCCTCTATACTACTTAGGCTTTCAAATCTGAGACCTATCCCTATAAACCTATCACATGGGCCTATGCCTAAGCCAACTACCTATTTCTCTATGTTATAAAAACCTATAGCTAGGATTGAAATTGATTTCTCTCCTTTGTAATCCTAATAATATTAGTAAGGTGAGCCTGAATCTTAGTCTAGAAATGGGATAGTAAAGCTCACTTACTCTCTGATAAGGGTTTATGTAAAGGCCCTACACCATCTCCACCACCACTAACCCTAGCCTAAGTATCAACTTGAGCCTATGGTTACACCTAGTGTCCAACTTACACCTATACCTGTGGCCCACTACCTCTAACCTATCATGTTTTTATCATCTTCCCTCTATCACCCCCATCTACATCCATATCCCCCTACCCATCGTGGTCATCCTATGTAGGTACCTATCTCATACATCTCTAAAACCTCACATGTGCCTACAATACCCTCCTAATAACCCCTCACCAAACCATAACTATGAGATGGGTCAATCTTATAAGAATCCTCAATCTCCACTAAGGTGTGTATGTTATAATAACCCCTAGATCTAGAACATGTATCTAGAAGTCCCAGAGCACTAGGCTAATGCCCTCATAATCTGTACAAGCCTCAGCCCTATCTACTGGCCTCCCCCATTGAGGCATCTCTCACTCACTCTGAGTAAACATATGATCCTCTTTGATCACATCCTATATAAAACCAAACTATCACTACACATGATCTAGTCTATATCACTCTATCACTAAATCCCATCACCCTATTAGATAACACTCCATTAGCATAAACTATGTCACCTCAACCTCATCATCCCATCTAAACTATAGGCCTTTTTAGGGTATCTAGGTGATATGCTTAGGATGCATACTATCAAATGCATTGTGATAAAATCTCATCTCTCCTACATGACCTCATTATATTCCTAGTAGAATATACCAACCAAAAGCCATTGGTTGCTCAAGTTATCATGCTTTAAAAGTCCCCAATGGCCATTAGATGTACATATGCTCCAAATTCCACACCTATAAAAGCATGGAAGGCCTCAATCTTATTGCTCCTCTATAAACACCTAGGTACAACTCTTTATATAAATGCACCAAAATAATAGGTCCCTAGGCAAAAACTCTAAAGTCCTAGACCATATCTGCTACCATGTCACCTAAGTTCAGATGGAACCATTTCTCTCTCTTGTTTGGTAGAAGAATGCTAGTGAGAAGAGACATAAACACTTGTGTCAGTTTATCAATAATACCCTCATGTAGGAACCTATCAACATCAACACATCTATCATGTACACCTACCCATAAACCCTCAATCAGTCTTTGCAGTGTCAAGGCCAATGTATGAGATTCCCAATAAATCATTTCTCCTCACATCAAAAGGTGGAAGACTTGGTACACATCCTCTAGAGTGATAGTCATCTCCCCTATCATGAAGTGAAATGTGTTATTCTTAGAATTCTCAGCACTCTACCAATGTAATAATCAGGGCCTAATCTATTTTAATCATAGGCATATTTGCCACATTGTGTAACCCAACTAGCTCCAATAATCCAAACCCATCCTTTATTATTAAATGCATCTCATGAAGTACTATAGGACACTATGATCGAGATTCCATCACTCCTAGGACCTCCTGTACTAGTCACAATCAACCTATCACTCCATCTACCATATGTTATTTTTCCTATCTAGAAAAAATCACCTAACTCTCATCCCCCTCCTACCTATTCCATCATACTTGCATATGCCTACCCTAACTTATCTCAACACATTCCTAATCCTATACACACATAACACTCAACTATATTGGTTTTATATTCCTTTCCCCCATTCACCTTACCCAGCATTCTTACTAACCCTAACTAATTAAACCACCTTCCTAATCATACTAATATTTAACTACCCTTATTACCTCTCCACCCAATCTCACTATCCACTCAAACTCCTATCCACTCCCTCTATACTCCATTACATCATCACTAACTAACCCTAATCCACTTAATCATCTCCCTAGTCTTGCACTTTTACCTATCCCCATCCCACTAACATCATCTAAAGACTTTACCCTATTTCCCATCTTATCATCTCTAAATTATCCTAACTATCTAACACCATCTCCTTACTACCTAACCAAACCTCCCAACCATCTAACCTATCCACCCTTACCCATTTTTATTAACCTTGGCAAAACCATGATTTGCGAGCATGCCCTAACTAATGACCTTGACAAAATCACAAATCACACTTTATAATTTTGCTTAACCTCATGGTTAGGTAAAACCATGATTCCCTCTTTAGTAGTATCATAAAGCTATAATTAAACAATCATGGTATTACAATACTGTGACTCTAAATTTGTAATATTACAATATCGCATGTTACCCTATAATACCAAAATTCATGATGCTAATGCCATGACTGAGGGCATTACCATCAGTCACAATATTATCAGGGCAACTTGGTTGGTGTCTTTTTTCATTAAAATCCATCAAATTTGACAAAATTTAACTAAAAAATTTATAAAATCACAAAGTTAAGGATCAAGCACTCATCAATGGTCCAACCTCTGTTGCTCTTTGGAACTCTCATACTCATTTGTCATGATGGGAAGCTTAGGGAAGCTCAGTCCATGGTTTTGACTCAGAGCTCAATACACAAAAGATAAAAAGTATAAATTACCCAATTTTGACACTTTTATCCTAATTGACCCCCTTTACACCCCTAACACCACTTTAATCATGCATCCCATATCCAATCTTGTCAAATTGTCTAATTAACCTAATTAAGTCATTTATAATCCTTTCTAACATCACTTAGGGTATAGACTTTCCATCTCCCCATTGTCTAACTTAATCTCCTATAAGAACTACATCAACCTAAGGTCCTTTTGGATTATGTTGGTAGCATTTGGGTTCACATTTGTGTCCAAGGATAACTCAACCACCATTCATATCATTCTTATCTTGTCCCTAAATTGGTCACTCAACAATCACATGTCATTTTTAAGCTATGCATCATATGTAAAATAGATCCTTATCATCACTTAATAACTTTTATCTCCTCTATCACTTTTTAAGCCTCCCATAGCATGTGTCCTTGCTATTGAATTTATCACTAGCTTGAACCCATCCCATTTAAATCAATTTTGTCCTATCAATCAAATCATTTATATACATTGGTCATTTATCTAAAACTCATTACAATTGATCTATTTCCTCCCCTTGGCACTATCCTACTAACTTCAGGTTAGTTCCCCTTACATACTTCGTCAAGGGGGCATCATATCCTACTAACTTCTGATGTCGTCTAACATTATGGATTTTCTTTGAAAGACCATTATTCCTTCCACCTCACTCCACTCACAATGCCCTTTTAAAGAGGGGGGAAATGTATGCACTAAAATCTGCTGACCTCACTAATTCCATTAATTTTGCTAATTTAATATTTTCTAGCTAATTTAACTAATACCCCATTGTCCATATCACCTTTCCTACATTCTACAAACCTTACCCCATCCCATAACCAATAAATTCCTTTATTAATCCCCTAACAAGACCTATTTACCCACTAACCTACTCCCTAAGCCACTTACTAATTTAAAAATATAAAATAATCTACCTACCCAACTACCACCCTATTCCACCCACTCCTAAACCCCTCAACCCTAATAGGAGATTAATAGAGTTGGAGGATTCTATAAATCTCCTCCATTTTAGCCCTTTTTCCTCTAGAATTTTCTACTCTAGAGATATCCATGAAATTAAAAATTCCATAAAAAATCCTTAGCCATTGATCTCAATGGATCAAATTTAAATTTGAGCCATTGATTTCTCCCTCCATGCCTATATAACCAAACTCACCCCTCCCTTAAACTAACTATAAATCTTGAAGCCTACTTGCTATCTTTTTGCCATTATCATCTTCCTTGCATCCATCCAAAGCCATTATTAAGATCAATCATCCATTGGAAGCCATTATCAACATCAATCAAGCAATCCAATATCTTCAAATTTTGCATCAAACATCCATTGGACAATCTTGGAGAGGAGCCATAAAGAGATAAAGTGATGGTAAGAATGTTCTTATTGAGTTGATTATTTATTTTATCCCCTCCTATTTTTGTGTTTATATTTTAGTTTTTTATTACTAAAAATAATAATAAGAGTTGAACTAAAATTTAGGATACAAAAATTTTGTTTTGAATTTTTTTAAGATAGTTAATTCGATTACCTCTCTATAACATAACAACCAAAATTTTATCTAGTCGGATAAGTGTGAATTAGTTTTTCAAGAATTGAGAATAAGGCTTACTTCAGTACCAGTGTTAAGAGTTCATGACCACAATGGTCAATTTTTAGTGATCACAGATGCATCTAGAGATGGAATAGGAGGATTCCTTATGCAGGATGGTGCATTGGTATCCTATGAATTGAGGAAGATGAATTCTTATGAGGTGAATTATGCCTCTCATGACCTTGAACTTGCAGTAATGATGTACACTTTGCAAGTTTGGAGGCATTATATATTGAGAAAATCATTTGAGCTCAAGACTAATAACTTATGACTCAAATAAATCCTCACCTAATTGAATCTAAATGCTCATCAGAGATGTTGGCTAGAGTTATTATATGATTATGATTTTGATATCAATTATATCAAAGGGAAGGAAAATAGAGTAGTTGATACCCTAAGTTGTATAAGGTATATAGTAGTTATGGCTACTATCAGGAATAATTTCAAGGATCAAGAGATTAAATTCTTGCTAGAAGATGAATTCTATGATCAAGTCAATAAATATTTGTCTGAGAATACTCAAAAACCTAGGTATAGATTGAGATTAGAGAAAGATGGTCTTTTGTGATATAATAAAATGATGTATGTGTCAGATTAAGAGAATCTAAAGAGCACAGTGCTAAAATAACTACACAACTCCCCATATTTAGGACATCCATGGGTAACCAAGCTCATGAAAAATATTAGACCACTTTATTTATGGAAGGGAATAAAAAAAGATGTAGTGGACTTTGTGTCACATTGTCTAGAATGTTAGGGAGTGAAAGCTAAACATGTACATCTAGCTAGATTGTAATATCTACATGATATACCAGAATGGAAATGGTAGGTGATCATTATGGACATTGTCCAAGGTTTACCATTGTCATTGAATAGGCATGACATGATCTTGGTAGTAGTTAAAAACTTAACTAAGGTAGCTCATTTTATACTAGGCAATTTCATAGATAATGCACCTACTCTTACAAAGAGGTTTGTAAAGGAAGTGTTTCGGTTACATGGATTTGTATAGAAGATAATTTTGGATCATGATCTAAAGATTACTTTTAGATTTTGGGTATCTCTATATTCATCTTTGGGGATGCAATTAAACTTTAGCACTGCATATCACCTAGAAACTAATGGTTAGATTAAGTGAGTTAATTAGGTGTTAAAGGATCTTATTTTTATGTATTGCATGGATCAATAATGTAAGTGGAAGATTATATTAATTTGGTTGAGTTTGATTAAAATAACTCATACCAATTAGATTTGAATATGGCACTATTTGAAGCATTGTATATAAGAAGGCACTGGACACCAATCAGTTAGGATAGGTTGGAAGACAGGGTAGTCTTTGGACCCAAGATGCTTTCAAAAATGGAAGATCAAGTTAAATTAATCAAGTAGATATTGGTCAAGGCTAATGATAAGAAAAATATTTATATTTATTTGAAGAGAATAGATAGTTAATTTTGTATAGGTAATAATTTTTTCTTGTTGATTAAGCTGTAAAAGAGCTTGATTAAATTTTGGAAGTCAACAATACTTTCACTAGGATATGTGGGAGCCTTCAAGGTGTTAAAAGTGGTCAATATTGTAGCATATAGCCTTGAATTACCACCATCCCTATCTCTATTACATAATGTCTTCCATGTTTCTTATCTTAAAAAGTATATAGTTGATCCTTCGCATGTGTCAAATTAGAATGCTTTGTAGGTTCTATATTTTGGGGTGGTCATGGTGGAACTAATCAAAGTAATTGATACTGACGAAAAAAAATTCATAATAGAGAGATGTCATAGTGCAAGGTATTGTGGGACCAATACTCTAAGAATAGTGCTACTTGGGAAGACTATGATGAGTTCTATAGCCAATTTCCACATTTATTTGCTTGATTTAATGTTTCATACTATGTTATTTTTCTACTGAATAATGTTTTTTTAGAACTAATATTTGAATAAGTGTCATTAGGATGATGACTAGATTTAGGGGGGAGGATGTCACATCCTAATTCTTTGCTAAGCAAACTTACTTGATTATCTATGGATATTTATATGGGTGATTTGATTTATTATTATTAACTAAGCTATAAGACATATGTTGTAATGGGATAGTTATATGTTGCTTTGATTTCATGGTTGAATTGCTATGAGTTATTTGGATTATATATCCTTTACATTATGATCGTGTTGATTTATTATTTTAGCAGTATTTTATGATATATATATATATATATATATATATATATATATATATATGTCATGATATTATGGACTAACTACCTTCTTGTCATGATTTTGATGCAAGAGAGATTTATCCCTCAGAGCTTGATGGAGGGAGAACATCATTGAAGAGGGTGATGTAGATAGAGGTGTTGGGAGATGACATCCAAATGGATAGAACCCTTGCATACACCATGTTAATGGCACTCATTATATGCATAGTTGAGTGGTTAGCATTAGTGCATTTTTTATGTTATTTTTATTTAGATAATTGTTTATACATGACTAGTTGTGTGTTAGCTCAGTTTAATACTTATGTGGAATTAATCTCATGTGATTGTGTTTATGTCATGTTCATGTATTCATAACTATTAATATTTTCAAAAATGTAAATGTGTATGATTAGTACCTAGTTACTACTGCATATAGCCTAACCATCATATCTTTGGAATGTTTTAGAACATTGATAGGCTATCTTTATGATATTTTGGGAATACCAATTACTATTGAAAGAAATATAATTGACTTATATTAGTCATATTATTGATAATTCATTATGATTATTTATTAATTAAGTCATATTATTAATAATTAATTAGAAAATAAAAATAGAAAAGTGGTAGAAAACACAAAAAGGAATTATAACAAAATAATTAAAAAAATAAAAACCTTTGTGTTATAATTAGTAGATTTATATTTATTAAAGAAAAAAGATGAAACATAAAACAAAAAGAATGGTAAGTTAAAAAAATGTGAGCTTTAAATAATAAGAAACTCATGATTTATGCAAAGGGAAAAAGAAGAAAATTTTGGCGGCCTATGAAAGCTAGGAGAAAAATAGAAAAAGTACAAAGTTTTTTTTGCATAAGAGCAGTGGTAAAAGGTGTGGCATATGAGAGCAAAAATTAGAGAGAGGAGAGGTGGAGAGAAGAAGAGAAGCGTGAAGAAAAAGGCAGTTCTAAGAGGAGGAGGATGATCAGACTTAGTGGAGAATTCTTGGATCGTACCACTCCAACATAGATGATTTTTCTAGGTAGGTGAAGCTATTAGAATTTTGTGTGGAAATTGTCAATTTTTTGTGTGTAATATAGTTAAAATAACTGATATCCAAAATAGTCTTTATCGATTTATGATACATAATACAATAAGAGTATTTAGATACAATATCTAATTATGATTTACATAAATATAATTTATCCTCTTGATATAGTTATATCTTATCAATGTATTTTAGAATGTATGATGAACTACAAGATAAAATATACTTATAATAGCTCGTATCAAAATATAGTTGTGCAAATTTACTCATTGGGGATGTTATAAAGTAATCTATATATTCAATTATGCTTTACGAGTCGAAGTATAGTGCTCTATGTAAATACTATGATAATTAAGAGTGAACAGTAGAAATATTGTATTTATTATATGAAAAAAATACAAACAAACATTACACCTAGTGAAGTGCCTACATATATTTAGTCTGTTGTTCATTTCTTTCATCAAACTTCTTACCAGAGCCATCTTAGGCCATATGGATTTGGGTTAGATATAAAGATATATATCTAATTATCTGATTTGGCAATATATTTAGTGAAATATATATAATGATCTATACATGTGATAAAAAATGAGTATATAGTATATATACAACAAACCAAATATGTGGTATACAGTGATATCCAAACTTATTTGTATCACACATTATTAAGCATCATCGGTTTATGTGGTATGTAAACTCATCTACATAAAAATGGTGATATTAATTTATTTAAATAATGATGAATAGTGATAGGTAGTGGATATATATATATATATATATATATATATATATATATATATATATATATATATATATATATATATATATATATATATATATATATATACAATAAAGGATGTATAATACATACATGGTAATTATAAACATATGGCATTTATTTATAATACATGGACACCAGACTATTTAGGAAGTGGATGTCCTACTATTATTTTCCATGAAAGTAGTTAATAATGTCAAATGTCCAACATATCATACTGGTTAGGAGGCAATCTATAATTAATAGCATTTGTATACAATAAACATCTAATTTTAATATAGTGAACTACATAATTTTATCTAGGTATGATATATAACAAAGTAAATAAATAGTGACTCATATCTATGTATGAACTAATGAATAGTTATTCATCAACCAGTGGAAATATATTATGGTACTTAATGTTAGTCAAAATAATGATTTATATAGATAACAGACTGTGTAAAGAGGATCAATTAAGATAGTAAACTGGAAACCATGCCAAATGTGTCTTTATATTTTGTTATTAATTATAATCCAAAATGACTATATACAAGTATAAGTTCATTTGGTACAAGGATTATATTAAATACCATATTGATTGTTCCATCTTTGCTTAATGTACTATATGTAAAACTCTTCATTTGTAAGTACACTTGTGTTACTAGATAATGTAACTCATAATATATTACTAAATAATTATTTTATTTAAACCATGGCATTTAGATCATTAGACATTATCGTGGCATTTAGGTTATTATACTTGATGGATAGATTATAAATGTAAAGATGAATAAAACTATATAAACATTACAAACACACTATATATGATAAATTGGAGGTCACTTGACTTAAGAAGAGTATAATATGGTTATAAATAGGCTATTGACTAGGACAATATGTTCATTAATATTTCAGGAATATTAATATTTCATAGTTGATCGTCAATATATTATGTGTCTAGGAGAGTTAATTGATTAAACTTTTTTACTAAAATTATAAATGATAGTTGGCATTTACATATAGTATTTATACATTTGGATGGCTTGTGTACAGTATATACTATGAGTATATTAACATGTACAAGTGAATGTATAGCATATATCAGTGCATTATGATGTGTGCCTATATTTATAGTTCTATTGATTGCTCAAAACCAAGTCATAGATTCCTAAAGGATAGGACACTATCAATATATGTATACCATCCTTCTAATATAAAAAGTTGTTTAAACAAAAGATTATGTTTTCATGAGATTTATGGCTTTCTTTATCATGACTAGTTATTTCTAATGGAGTAGTTGCCCATATGAACAATAGACTATGATATTATTGTTCTTCATAGAATGCTTTATATTTGAATCTATGCAGTCTAAATTTAGATTGTACCTGGATGGTATAAACTATATATGATATGTTTATTATTTATCTAGTAAATAATATAGAGGAGATTCATTCATACATTTGATGGACTAAATGTATGCATTTTGATTATTCTTGTGTCTAACACAATTTATGACTGCTAGTAGGATGTAAACTATTTGAACCTATTGGTTATATTTATATTAACCAAATCTTGCATTGTTGGTATTAAGTAAGTAGTGAGATGGACTTCACTAACTTACTAGTATCATCAATTCTAGATAAAGGTAATCCAATCAAGTGGTGTGTATTGATTTTACTGATCTAAGAGATCAATAACTATTGAAAACTTTGGCCAAAGTAATGTTAGTTAGAAATTATCATTTCATATGTATGAATTACATATTTGTGCAATATCATGTTAGAATGGATTTCTTTATGGTACACTTATATTTTTAGAAATTTTATAGTACATGGATACTAGCTTGTCTCTCTAGATTCTTGCGCCATCACTATCTACTCATCCATGAAGGGAGGGTCATCCTTTAATAAGGGATTGTGTCTGGGATCAATGGTCCATGATTAGTATGGAAAAATACTCAGATAATGCTCTCCTTCCCCAAAATAGTGTTTCTTTGGAGACAACACTTAAGAGTGGCATAAATACTAGAGTTCAGGGAACTCATGCTCCGTGGAGCTTTATATCTTGTACATTGTATTGTATTTATTTTTATTATAACATTATACCTGATGAGATATAAATATTTACTTATTATACCATGACAATAGTGGTTACATTTTTATACTAGCCATGGCTAAAAATCTATAATTAATTTTTATATTCAGTTATGTTTTATTTTATATGATGTTAGTGATCAGTAACAGGGAGTTGTTACATGCTTATTTTATAGTTAAGATACTTAGTGTGTTTTAGCTAGATCACTAATTATATTCTCATGGTGAATTCTAATGAAAGAATACATTGATTAATTTTTAAAAAAATATATGTTATTCTAAGTGGATCCCAATGGGGATGTTACAACAAGTGATGGGACTATGATCAAAAAGGACAATTTTTAGATGATTAGTGACAATTTTCCCACAAAAAAATTAAAATTAGAACACATGTTAATCAAAAATCATGACATGACCCAACCATTTAAGGACCTTATCAAATTTGGCAAAAAAATTGTACCATGTAAACCATGACCAATTATTTAAAGCATGTTACCAAAGGAGTCAATCAACTAAGCCCCATCAGTGTTTAAAATAAAACCATGCTTCACATTCTTCCATGCACCACCTCATCAAGAGGGTAAAAAAATTGTCCTTTATACCTTCAATAATATAAAATTACCCACACATCAACCATGTGGAGAGGGGTATATTGTCAACAATCCATCACCATAACAATATTGTATTAAGGCCATCATTTGGGGTGTAAATATTGAGTCAGTGTCAAGTAATACCCAAATAACTTAATATCATGGTACTTCCCCTAAGGAAACAACTAAGGGGTTGAATTTCAATGAAACCAAAATATTAATACTATCACATCCATCTTTGTATGGTCAAACCAAATAATTCTTGGAACATATTTCAGAATAAATCCTAAAAATATTAACTTCTTATAAAAATGAACTCTAAAACTCACAAACACTGATAAGAATCATGCACAAAGAAATTTCAGGAGGAATATATGAGCTTTTGAACATTCCAAGAGAGTAAATTTATTGGGAGAATCTTACACGAGTAATTCTCCATAACAATCCTCTATATCTTGTCTAGAATCAAGCACCGTAAATTATTTTTCCAATAGAGATTATTGGTTTGGAAAAATGAAATCCCTAAGAAAAATGGAGTGGCATTGAACATCATTCTCCTCTTGATGAGAATCTTTGGTCTATGAGGTGGACTACATGACTATTGAGGGACAGGATTTTTTATAGAGGGTGGCCCAACATGAAAATAACTTATTTTTAACAAATTAAATTGAGAAACTTAGCTCTGAGAGGTTGTCAAAAAACTATGAGACTAGGGGGTTAACATGGATGGAAACAATATCCCTCCAGTCCTCCTAAGAGGTTTTAGAAATAAGGGGAATGTGGGTTTCCTTGGACCCTTTTTTTTGAAGGCATTTTTTTAATTAACCACCTTTATCCAACCATCATTTTCTTAAACACCTTTTTATTTTTTAGATGGTGCCTACTCAGTGGAAGGTTTTTGAGCACACCATAAGGGTCCAGACAATCATGAATCCTATAGTTGTGCAACTAAAATTTTAAGTAATTTTTTGATTAATTTAAGTAGGCGACATTCTTTGAGAAATAGCCCATCCCTACTTGAATGTCAATGGACTCTTTCAAGTCCTTAGTCAAATCAATATCACTAAAAAACACTTATTGGGTTGTGCAAATTATAAATTATGTACCCCATGAAAATAACCTTCCCTATGGGTTTAACCATCTCATTAATAAATTCCCATAGAGGAAACAAAATTCCTAGAAGATTGACCAAAATAGGCACCTTAAGGGAGGTATGTTCATAAAATTTAAAATTGCATGTCCAAAGAGACACAATCATGAGAGCATTCCTCAAGAAAAAACAACTCAACTTGGAAAAGAGGGCTTGGAATTGAAAGGTTTCCTTGAAGGAAAAAATTAAAAAAATACTTGCTAAGTTAAAAATACCATTAACATGGAAACCTAAGGGTTCCCAGTGATGATGAATCCATGCATTGAGGAATTCTTTGAAGAAGATACTACCAACATAATAAGTAATAAGGAAATTATTTTTGTACCACTTAAAAACACTATCAACAACATCTACTTGTGTAAAAACATCATGCAAAGGAAGATTATCAAGATATATACCTCTTCGAAAACCTTTGGGATGAACTTGTGGGTTTATTTTGGTGTCATCCTTCTCACTGTCTACAAAAATAGTTTCAATAGATTAGCCAAGGGCAATTTAAAGAGAGAAAATCCACCAAAAGGGTAGATATTAATGCACAATAAATTCATTCTTAGAATTGACTATCCCACAAAAGTAGTATGGAAAAAAGACATAGCATGCAAATAAAGCAAGACAATACAAACTTGCAAACTCTAGCAGAGTAAGTTTTTAAGTTTTATTTTTCTCTTATATGATCATTGGAGCTATATTTAAATGTATCTTTATATATAAAACTTGATATTTTAAGAAAGGGTGGGATAGTGAGAAAATTTTAAAATCTTATCCAAAAATAACATAATGCTAATCAAGATCATAGAGAAATTATAGTAGTAAAAGTGAACACTTTTCTTATTTAGAATTATATTATTTTATTCTTTAGGATAAAAACTTGTTATAAATTCAATATATATATAATTATATTCCAAGTATAAAGTCAATAATATTAACAAAAAGAGAGGAAATTTGAGTTTCCTACTTATTTAACAACCCCTTTGAGTGTTCATCAAAAAATGTGCAATTTTTTTTTACAAAGTGTTATTCCAACTAAGTTATCAAAGTTCAGAAATCAACCTACCATGTCAATCCCCTTGGTCATTACTAATATATTCAACAAAAATAAAATAAATATCAACAAATAAGTACTAGTTGTTTGAGGTTACTATGATTACCTGCTCTAAAAATATACCAACTAGTATAAATATAAGTTCATTTATTATAAATAATGAAGATAATCACGATCAATAGTTTACAACATACATAAAATGGAGCATGTAATTAGTTAATTAGTGTACATCTCTATATTTAAATATAAACATGTGGAGAAGAAGCCAATCTGATTGGATCAATATTTATTAACTGATCAAATCCAATCAACAATACATACATCTTATTATGAAAATGCAAATTACATCCAAAAATACATGAAAAACATGAATGTTTCACAACCCAAGACAAATTTACAAATGTTTAGTTATCAAAGTAGTCATCCAATATCATTAAATATGAAGAAAAGAGTGAGATCATGATCAAGGCACTTTTCCTCTAACCATAAATCCATAATAAATCCCATGCACAGATCCCTAGTGGGAGTGACCTTACCCTTAAACAAAGGTAATAGATAAAAAGTATCCAACCATATAATGTAATAATATAACCACATGCCACAAGATTACAAGTCATTGTCATAACTAATCAAGTTAGATGGAATTAGATATCCTCACTATCAATTGATTATCCGTAACATAAAAATGAACAATATTTTATGATGAATGGAAAATTATTAAAATAATATTTATTTAGCCAAAGTATTATGAGATGATCAACAACTACATACCACTCAATCGCATTACTAAAAGGTTCCTATTAAAACACTGATTAACTATAGTGAATCCATATGCATTATTCCATCAATAACAACTATCTTAACTCATATCACTAACCACCTTTTTATATTTCACTATCTACATTTTTTGGAAGTGATACATTAATGTTGGTGAAGTCAATAGACCAAAATGGTCATCTCGTTTCCACTAGGCCTAGTAAATTTTTACTTTTTCTACTCAAGAAAGCATTAAAAAAAAATACAAAGATACCACATTCATGAGAACAACCTAGAGGTCTAGGAGTCAAACATTCATACTCTACATAGATCCAGTAAGAGAGAAACCTACTATTGTAACATAATTTTATCATGTCATATTTACACATTAAAACATGAAGAATAAAAAAAAGTTCACATATTATCATACATATTCTATATAGCTCGAATAAGTTAAGAATGAGATAGTTGCATTTAGTAATAGATCTGAAAGTATACCAATACAAGTTGAAGTAATATCCTCATCTAATGTAAGGTATAAAATTCCCAATATTTAATTTAAACTATGTTATAGATCTAACATCACATTCCCCACAAGAAAAATAGGGTGTGTATGATCAATTTTGCATTATTATGTAAGACACAATTACTCATAGATCCTTTGTATTGAAGCACCAAACAAATCTAGTTCAATCTACTATAAGTCTTAATATAAATTAACTTAGAAAAATACCTTACACTATTTATTGATTAATAATACAATCCACTGACTTACACATAGGGGGGGAACACAGTCAAACCTAGATTAGTTAAATGCATGAAACATCCCATATATGTATATCAAAATCAACAAGGTGTAAACATACATTTTACATGAAGAATATAGCATTTAAGCAATTATAATTCCCTATGATTTTGTCAATATAACACATCAATTTTAGAGGGGCATTCTATATGAATACATCTTATCTAATTTCAACATGAAACACAACATCTTTTGTTTAGTTAGGACTTATTCAATAAATATCCCCTTTTGTAGTGAAAATAATATCAGACCTTAGTTGTTTAATGTAGGCCCTCAACCTAAAGTGGTCATGTATAACATGTATAAGGAATTGTACCTTATTAATTAAGGTACATGTACCTATATATCCTCTATCCAAGTTTAAATAACTCAATCCAATTATCAACATGGACTAGCACTAATCAACTAAGGACACATATAGTGAATATTATGGCTAAGGAGACCACATATGTACATATTAACATTAGTTTTTTGTCCCTTACCACGTCACATTATTATGATTTAATTATTTAATACTTCCTAGACACTTTTCCTTATCATTTCAATATTTCTAACTACAACTTGTATGCTTTAAAAATATTCAATGTTATTATTTTATCAAATTTGGGGAAAACTAAAAGTTATAGATTACTGTAAATAATAAACTACTATGAAAAATTAGGAAGAATAATATTGAAATATAAATCATTCATTGATTTTATACTAAATAAATTTGTAAAATTACTAAATATATAAAAGTGAAATATAAAATATAAACTTAGCTAGAAAATAATGTTGTAGAAGGATTTTATAACTAAAATTAGAAGGGTGACTAGGTCTAATAACTGTGAAGCTGGATCTATGACTGAATTGGTCCCTAGAAAATAATTCCATATGATAAATAGGATAGGTGGCATGCTCATATACTTTTTTATCCTGGCCTTGTCCAATAGATAGTGAAGATTCAAGGTTTTTAAGTTTTGTTCGCCTTCATCTATAAGGCCTATGTCTTTTATGGGAGCTTCCGATCAGCTATGGAGACCACTGTGTGAATAAGTTTCTTTCAAAACCCTAGTTCTTTGACATGTGAAGACAAATGTATATCAATGGAATAAAAAGGGGTTAGTGATTAAATTTGGGCATGACCTCAACATCCCATGTGTTGAGCACTACCTACATACCAATACTTTGAAGAGGGATCAAATTTCATGTAGTTATCCCATGCTATGGTGGTGTGTGAATAACTAGTGCAATGTGGTAGATGATGGTGTAATATTAGTGTGATTAGGTGTATTAACTATGACTTTTTACCTTGTATATTTATTCATACTTTAGTTTTGGGCTTCTAAGGTTATATGTAATCAGAATTGGGAGAAATAGGGAATTTGTTCTCAATGTACAATTATAATTAAGGTGATTTTCAGTGTGGAAGCCTCTTGCATGAAAATATATTTGAAATATGTTTATATATTCATATATTTTAAATTTATTCAATTGGGATTATTAGGGACATTAGCTAACCTTTATATAACTTTGAATTTTGTAAATTAGTCATTATTTGGTGGGAAGACAAGAGAAGGGGATTGGACAAGAAAGTGGGGTGCTCTTATCCAACGGGGTGTTATTGTCCAATAAATAAAAATAATGTTTATAAGGTTATTTCATGGAATAAATTAAGGTTTAGGATTATTTCATGATGGATAAGTGCATTATGGGGTCGTCAATCAGCTTATAAGAGTGAGTCTTCAATGCACAAGGTGGTTGAAAGTGATCACAAGGGCCTTAAGATAGGTCCAAAGTTAAGTGTGTAAAATAATGGTCATAATTGCACTATTTAAGTTTAAATATTAATTTATGTGTCTAAATTTACCCCATTTTATTTTAGTAATGTATAAAAGTGAAAGTACTAGAGTAAAAGGAAAAGTGCATACCTGAACTTACCTGTGAAGTGTAGTCCTGAATGTAGGCCACAATGTTGAATTGTTTTCCACATAAACCTCCAATGAAACATATTAATACCAATATTTACTTAAAATGAATATCAAAAATTAAAATACAAGAATATAGTGAATGACAAGGAGAAAATACACCTAATTGGGTACATTAACTGTTGCATTTTCCTAATGAAAAAATTGGTGTAAAACTAGTGGTTGTAGAGGGTAGGACCCTTGGATTTTTCATTCATGTTAAATATCATATATTGGACTGTGCATGCCCTAACCCTCATCAATAGGAAACTTTTCTTAAGAAACTAAGGAATGATTAACTCCATCATCGCATATCCAAAGTAGTGAAGTAATTTGCAATCCATGTATGAATCCTAATAGGTTGTTCTGATGTAAAAATTTGTGGAAATACTTGTGAAAATAGTGAGCCAATCATTGTAGATGAAATAAGGTTTAATTTTGGTGAAAAATTAGTTTAAAAACTAAGGAAAATTTTGAGTATAATCTAGTTTTGGAGTATACAATGTGGATAATGACATGGATTTATCATTTCATCTATGAAACTAGTGTAAAATTGAGCAATGAGATAAATATTTGCCACACACATGCCCACAAAATGATATCTATTGCATAAATATTATGAGATAGAGTAATAATAACTATGATTCTGATCAAAACTATATGACTATCTCCATTATGTTTCATATGATTAGGTACCCTATCTCTTTGGTGATATCATGGACCGTATAATCCAATGCAAGTCATGGGTGAATAATGAGGGTGGGATGGTTGCTAATAACACTATGAGGTTTAGGGGAAGGAAGATCAAAAATATTCATGCATGCCCTTTCCTATTTGGTAGTAACAAAGAGCAATTTGAATTGTATGTTACAACAATATGAGTTGAATAACATTTCATATTTTTTATTATTTATTCGAGTGTTATTATTATATAAAAATTTAATCCATTTGATTACATAGTTGATATGAATTACACATATCAAAGTAGAAAAATATGACAATATTATAGTTATGGATTGAATCAAAAAATATTAGATGTGTTCATTCATTATAGCCATGTGTACTTTGTGATATTAGGAAAAATTAAAAAATAGGTTTAAAAATTAGATCATAAGGTATAAATTTGAAACCTTTTAAGGAAGGATGAAATTTTAAGGGGAACCTAGAGTTTGGAAATGTTCAAAAAATATATGGGTTCACCAATATGTTTTACCCTACGTCAGTTTTGTACAAACCTAATTAAGATATATTATTGAATATAATTCATATTGTAAAGTATGATAATTAAGCATGAATTTGAATGTGTGGCATGTACTAAATATATAAAATACTAAAGAGATCAAGATACTTATCTTTTATTGTTCACTCACTGACTATAACAAACTTCTAAAAATGGAAATGGGTTGGAAGCAACCCTGCAAGTCACTCAGATCTAGAATTAATTGTCTATGCACGCATGGTCATTAACATTAGGCTGGGGTATAAATTTCAATGTTAGTGACTATAGTTAATGCTATTTCCTTGGGTAGTTATGTCTATGCATGATCGTAAAGTCAATTTCACCTACTTATGATATCTTTATGTGATATTGACACTTGAATGTGTGAGTAATTCTAAAAATTAGTGTCCTTGAAACCTTAGGTCCACTTGTGAAAGGATAAAACATATAAAAACTTGGTAAGTGTAATGCACTAAGTTGGCCCTAATCACCCCTTAATGTTAATGTGCAAGTGTGATCCTTTACTATATGAATGCACCTAAAATTTGGCTTTTGATGATTGAAAATATTCACTCTTGACTTGGATTGATGTGCTTTAAAATTAGCTGGTGACTACTCCTAATGACTGATTTTTAATTTTTGGAAGAATAAGGTAGATTTTCTTAATGTGTAATAGTGTATAGATGCTACAAAGATAAGTTCCAAAGTGAGTAACAAGTATGGGTTTGATTTGTATTTATATGAGTCCATTTGGGTAATTTCACATGCCACTAACACATTAGGTGAATGGGCCAACCCATAGGAGTGATTTAATTTTTAAAAATAATAATTTTTAGGTGATGAACAATAATGTGACCCTTGGTATAGTTTCATCATTAAAACTATTTGAGACTGACATTATTGTTTAGGAGACAAGAGTGTGGATCTAATTATTTAGATATCCCTGAGTAAGATATTAAGTTGGTTTGACACAAACTAAGAGGTTTTTATAAGTCGTTGACAAAAAATGGAGGGTAGACTCATAGCAAGCATTAGATGTGAGATAATGGTGAATAAGAGGAATATATGTGTGTGCATAAGTCATTTATGGTGAAGGTAGGTCAAAAGTGACATTGTTAATTGTCTAATATCATATTTTAGTATTTACAAAACATACTTTAGCTTATTCATATCAAGGAGGTTAAATTTGCAATCCTTAACCTTAGGGCATAATTCATCAAATCATTGAAAGCATTCAAATATAATAGATTCATGTAGTGGGGAAAGTATGATTTTCTTGAATATATCTTGTGACTCATTACCATCTATTGAATTTTTCATCCTAGAGAGTGAAGTCTTATAATGGAGCACATATTTTCCTATAGAATCATTGGATCCTTACTAACATTTTGTAATCTAATAATATGACATCTTATCACTAATGTTGATTGAAAAGTATGTTAAGAATTTATTGGCCAAAATATTTAATTCATGGACTAATTGGAAAGGGATGTCATAGAACCAATGCAAGGCATAGTTCTTAAGACTCCATGGAAACAACTTGGTTAATAATTTATTATTGGATGCATAGTCCAAACATGATGTGTGAAAGGCTTCAAGGTGTTGTTTGGGATCACCCTTACCATCATTATAATGTAATATTAGGTGACACAAAACTTGTAAGCAATAAGCTAAGATCTTGGAGGCAAATGGATTATATAATAATGAATGAGAATGAGTAGCATGTCCCATTCTAAAAGAACATTTTTATAATCATAAAAGCTTGGTTTGAATATCAAGTGGTGTTTGCATAATCATATGAGCATTATGCATAGCCAACTATGTAGTAGTGGATGTTTTTATATGAGTAACAACCCTAGAATTTATGAAAGTATATCATGTAGGTAGATTCATAGTAATCTGAGTAAAACCTTATGTTTCCCCCAAAAAATGGATGGGAATCATATGTGTAATTATAGTTTTAGACATAAGTATGAAAAAAAAAAGTAGTATTTTGAAAAATCATTTTAGATTCACTACCTCTCAAATTTATGTTAGTACCAGTAAAGGGCTTGTGTTATTATTCAGATGTGACAACCTTAACAATGTTTGCATTTATAACTTCTAGGATTGTTCCTAAGACCTTGTCTAGATCATTATGTTGCATATGGATTCATTCTCAAAATTGAGAAAGAGTCACAACTTGGTTAGGGTTTATACCATCAATGTCATCAAGATGCATTCTATTATGATATTCACTATAATGTTCATTTCCATCTTGATAAGCATTTTCGAGTTTAGGCATGTCATCATTATCAATACATTTCACTTCTATGTGTTCATTATTAATTTTTACATAAATAGGAGGAAATTAAATATCATCAAATTTATCCATTTAGACACACATGGTTGATCTAAAGAAATCTAATAATGCTTAGTTTTAACACCACTTAGACTAAACTTTGCCTCAAAGGGATAAGAGAGCTAGTGTTCTTGGATGGAATAGAATTTAATCATAAAAACATTAAGAGGACTTAGAGCCAAAGATAAATTTCTACATTATATGGGGAAATCAGAAATTAGATTTTGAAACCCTAATGCATAAACTTGAAACATTGGGAAGGTATAATGAAACCCTAAAGGAAACTAAGATTTTTTATATTCTCAACAAAGAAAAATAGGGTTTGAAGGCATAGAACTTTAAAAAAATACTAATTGTGAGGGGAAATCAGAAATCAAATCTAAAAATTAGATTTAATTACAAAAATATGAAACCCTAGAAAAGTAAAAGAAAACCCTAAAGTAACCTAGGGTTTTTTGTGATCAAGACAAATAATGGGTTCACCAGTATGTTTTAACTAATTTTGGATTTAGTAATCTAAATAATCTAAAATAATGACTCTAATTTAGATTGTAGAATTTAGCTAAATCAAGCAAATTTGAGTGTAATAACATAATAACGTTGATTTATTGCAATTTAATATTTATGGAAATGGCATAGAATATTAAGTACTTAGCTTGTTTAGATTATGTTCAAGTTTGTAATTGTGTACACTCATCAAAAAGGCTCTGTAGGGGATCTATGAAAACTTAGATTAGGAAACAAACTATGAAACTCATCTGGACAAGTTTGGTACATCGTGGACACTTGTTATATTCAAATTCATGTTCACTTGATCAAATTTATCCAAGGGATTTGCATAGATTTTTGACAATTTGGATTGTTTCTCCTACATCTATAAATAGCTCATGTATATTGAAATATCTTTAAACATATGTGAATAACTTTTTTTTACTTCTCTTTGGCTCAAAACCCTATATTGCACTCTTAAGAACAATGTTACATATAAAAATGGGTTAGAAATTATGGGTTGAGCTAACCTCAACCACCCCCCACCAAGTGGATAATTTATACCTTTGTTCTAATACTACGAATAGAGCTCAAACCACATGTAGTTTTCCCACTTAGTTGTGTGTGTGCAATCAATTTAATACTATCAAGTTGTGAAATACCATGTATATGTTTCAACACTTGAAAACATGTGATTTTGACCATGCAATAGTATTCAAAATTGGTTCACGACCTACTACTTTAATGGGGGTTATATTTGGAAGCTTTAGGAAAGTTCTTCTCAGTGTGCAGATGTTTTCAAATGATAGATAGATGCCTGATAGATAGAAATAGGATTAAGAATGTTATGCTTATATAACTGACTCTTTGGGTGATTTCCATTTAAACTAACTTTATAAATGCACAATCCAACCCATACAAATAATTTTAACCTAGTAAAATAAACATTAAAGGGCTCATGGATGAGTCTAGCCTAGGGAAAAGACTCTGATTTTTGGATTTATTTAGTTTTGGTTGGAGGTGTCTAGAAAGCAAGAAATAATGATATGAGATCAAGGGGAATATTGAGTAAGATAATATGTTGTTCAGATAATGATTGGGGAAATATTTTGTACCAATAACAATAACTTGGGTATGTCAAGCCCATAGATAAGAGAATGGGTAAGAAAAAGTATGAGAAAGAGTTAGTTGTGTATGCATAATTCATGTATACTAAAGCTTGGTCAAAACTAACATTATCAAGTGTCAAATACCAAAATACCAAATATAAGTGTCAATAGTAATATTATCCAACCTCCTAACACATTTTTAAGTTAAATTCAATCTTTCAAGGATTGGAAATTCCCTCAGCGAGATAATCTATATTTATTTTAAAACCCATAGTATGAAGTATATTACTTATGCCCAATTTTGTGTTCAAATGGCCATGATAAAACCTCTTACATGAAGAGTATGGATAAAATTCCTAGAGTGAGATATGTTTGAACAACCCCTTGACTATGAGAACCTCCCTTTCCAGTGTATGATGTGCCATAACCATGGTCATTTAACTTAGGACTGCCCCCTGTAGTAAAAAATAAAAAAGAGAGGGAAAAGGATTAATTTGATTTGGTTAGTATAAAAAAATATAAAAATCTTAAGCTTGATTCTAAATGGAAGGATAAAGTTCAAGAGAAAATAAAGGACCCCAGTTTTCATGTAATTTTAATTTCTAACCCTTTTGTAATCTTAGGCACAAGATGGGATGATCTTCATGGAACACATGTATTGGCAACATCAGAGACCCTAGAGGAACTTGTTTTTAAGAGTCAATTTGATCAATTAAATTTCCAAACTAGGCCTTATATTGGTGTCCTAGGCGCATATGATTTGGCTAAAGAAGGTTATGATCTTTAGAGGCATCTTTAAAAACATTTGTAAAAGAATAAAAATCTTGATGCTAAGACACAAGAGGGGGATGGTTTTGACAAATAAATATTTAAGAATTTGGGTAGGATAAAACCCACCTTGTGATCTTAAAAATAACATTGGTTATGATTTTATTATTCTTTATGGGCTTCTCATGTTGGTCTTTCACAACTTGCAGTGTTATGTTCTAAGGGATGTTCTTGTCATGAATTTTTTGGTAGTTATTTTTGGGCCATGAATTCCAAATGGCCACCATTTTTATTGTAGACCATCCATCTTATTCATTTCTTTATTTTTTTAATCAATATATGTGGTAATGTGTTTCCATTTTTTTTTTAAATTATCTCAAAGGTATTGGCAACATCAAATAAACTTATTTCCAAAACTCAAGATGATCAAGTAAATTTTCCAATAGAGGATTTTGTTGGTTCTATTGAAGTATAGGATCCAACTAAATAAGGTTACGAGTCTCTAAAGGCATATCTGAAAGCCTTTTTTATTTATTATAAAAGCATGTATAAAATACTATACATCTAAATATGAGAACATCAAAAATAAACTAAGCTACAACAACCAATATCTAATAAATACCAAGGCTCATAATACCAGTACGATGTTACAATATAAAAAGCCACACAGCAGTGGTAATAGCAAAGGAAACAAAACATAATAGATATAACATGGGCCACAAAACCTATTTAGAAGAGTTGATATCCATTAAGCTTATTATGGGTGAACCATCATCATCCTCAAGCTCCTTATGTCCCACAAGTCCCTTTTATAACATATGTCCCTACTAAGGAGCACATACTAGCAGTAGGAATCTTTCTACCTTGTCAAGTAGCATGCAAATATTGGAAGCCTTGACATAGTTTCTTAGCTCCTCTACATCAACCACTTTACCAGATTCAATCACCTTTTTAAGATGAGCCATGATGTTACTAATACAATCCTCCACTAGAATACCATAGTCAATTAACATCAACTAATCACTACCACCTTGTCCAATACCAACCATTGCATCAGCATTAGCAAAATTAGGGGTCGAAAACAAAGGATCCATTGGTCCAACACTAGTCTATATGTAACTAGGACCACCATGCTACAAAGCCTCCATCACCTACTTCTAAGCTAACAACTAAGTGTTAGTGTTAACCTTATTAAAATCAAAAGATCCAACCCACTTAGGAAAAATCCTCTCATTGCCTTTTTCAAAAAAGGAATCCTTCGTCAATTCCCATTCATACTCAGCCAACTAAACTTTAACAAGAATATCTTGAGTAGATCTCCAATCTGTAAATTTAGAAAATTTAGGAAAACCACTAGTGTCCAGTAAGAAGCAAGAGAAAAAATTCAACATTCTAGTCCACAAAAACTTTTTCAGTTGATCCTAAGGAATCTTGAGCTATAGGAAAATATGCAAGGAGAAAAGTCTAGAGATAACTCTAATGTTGAAATTAGTAAGCATCCTTGCCTCAAACTGAAAAACATCCAAGTTTCTTTGTTTTCAAATGAACTAAAGGACTTTGGTAGAAAATACCAACTAGAATTTATGAAAGGACAAATGAATTTTTTTAGGAGAACACATATAACCAAATGTAATATTATACCAAGAAATTTCATAGCCAAACAAATAAGATCAACTTTTAATACATTATTTCTAAATATTAGCAATAAAAGGACAATAAAAAATGCATGCTCAATAGTTTTCAACTCCCCACAAAAAAAATAGTATTGATGGCAAATTCTAGATTTTGAATTGATAGACCCAACAGCCAACTTATTAAAAAATAGCAACCATCAAAAATATAATTTCTTGGGTTCCAGACAAGAAGCCCAAATAATATTAAATCTATGCATCTGACTAAACAAAGGGTCACACATATGCCACAAGTAGTTGAGAGTTAGGAAAGGACATTTGGTAAATCCAAGCTTATCATACATCATCTTAGTGGAATATTCATGTAAAAGTAGGTCATTTAACCATTTTATATTATCCTAGAATTCACTCTCCTCATCAAAAATAGAAACATTGTGAGTAGACTTAAGGACCTTAGAAAGGAGGTTGAAGGTCATTTTCTGATAAGAAGGAATGTGAAACTTATTGTAAATCTCAACCTAGGAATCCCAACCATCATGTAAAAAGAGATCACTGAGATTATTAAGGTGCTTTGAGTACCAAACATAAGCAAATAATCCCATAATCAAATCTAGAGGTCATTTGTTGATAAAAAAATTCCACCAAATTGACTTATACCCCCGACACCGAGCACCCAAGCCATTGAAGATAGAAGGCACCGACACTAAGTGCTTAATTGATTCCTAGGATTTCCATATAGAAGCAAAAATAGGAGACCCTGCCACCTTGATATAAAAAAAACCAACTAGTAAATCAGACATGTGCAATCCTTTCCAGTTTAATTTATCTTTAGGGAAACCTCTAGCATTATTTTTTTTTTTTCAACACTTTCCATTACTCATCTCCATTCAAAGATCTAACAATCCATTTGATAACTAGAATAATAGCTTGAAGATGGAGATCTGTCAACCCCAAACCACCATTCTTCTAAGAGACAGTAAAATTTCTAAGCCACCACATGTCTTTTTTTGAGACCCCTACCATCAAACCATAGAAAATCCCTTACAATTTTATGGAGCATGTTAATATGAACTTTACTAAACATCCATTAAGAAGCATAGTAAATACTATAAGAAAAAGAGCCTTTTGGCACACTTGGATACACCCTAGTAGAGACAAGAGATGTCTATGCCATTTGTCAATCTTATTATTGATCTTTTCATACAACCAATGCCACATCTAATTAAAGAAAGGAACAAGAGAAAATGGGATACCCAAATATCTAATCAAGTGGTTAGTCCTTTCCACACTCAACCAAACCCAATTAACCATTTTGGGGGCTTCTCATTCCAACCAATCATAGAATACTTATGAAGGGCAACTTTAGAACAAGAGGCAGAGCAATAAAAATCAAGTTTGGATTGAACTTGAATCAAATTATCCTTTTTAAGTTCAACACACAAGGTAGTATCATCAACAAACAAAACATCAATAAGTTTAGATTTGTCTAGAAAGGAGAGGCCTTTAATTGAGGGTCCAATCATACAATTTCTCAAAAGATAATGCAAAGCCTTAGCAGCAAGGGCAAACAAGGATGGTGCCAAAGAGCAACCTTATTAGATAGATCATTGAAGCTAAAATGATTGAGTGAGTTCACCATTCACTTCAATAACAGCAAAAGCATCTCTAAAACTAACATTGACCATTCTAAACAAATTATCATGAAACCCAAAAAATTTCAACATCAAGTTAATAAAAGGCCATTCAATCATGTCATATGCTTTTTCAAAGTCAAGCAATATCATCCCCACATTCTGATTAGATTCAAGAATCCATTGCATACCTTTCCAACTCGAGATTAGATTATCTAAAATATATCTTCCTTCAACAAAACATGTTTGAGTCTTAGAAACAATAAAGGGAAGAAAAGAGGAGAGCCTCCTGGATAAATTTTAGAAGAAATCTTATATGAGACATTAAGGAGGGTGATAGTCCTCCAATTTATGCCCAGGGTGTGATCTTCTTCCTTATGGATGAGCTTAATAATTATCTATTAATATCATGCCCTAAATATCCTACCTCAAGGGATTCATTATACACAGAGCTGCATTCTTGAGTGATCCAATCTTTATTTTCCTTGTAAAATTCAACAAGAAACCCATCAACCTTGGGTGTCATCCTTAAGAGAATAAATAGTAGACTTAACCTCATCCAGGGAGATTTTACTATAAAAAAAGGCAATAATTTCTTAGGAGACTCTTTTTAAAATATACTTGGCACACAGATCTCTGCTTTTAACAACCTTAGGTTATGTACCATCATAGAGAAAGATATTGGAGTAGAATGAAAAAAGTTAACTTCATCTCCTCGAGGTCACTATACAGGAAACCCTCATAGTTAATCATTGAAATATTTTGCTTGGATTTATTGGCCTTGAGGAACTTGAAGAAAAATGTGGACCCTTTATCCCCAAGCTTAAGCCAATTCAACCTAGAACGAATTTGAGCACCCCTAGAGATGAAGGATTGATGTTGTCTAAGTTGATGTTTAAGCAATGAAAGATTATATAGAAGCTTATCACTACTAGGGTCATTTTGAATAGTAAGTTCCATAGAGATCAACTTTTCTTGGGAAAATAGATCCACTTTCCTTCTTTTCTTGGATTTAAAATAACCAAAACTTCCACCAAATTTATTAGAAAGCTCCATGTAAGAGTTTCACCCATCAATAATGGATGAAGAATCCAAACTTGATTTACCAATATTCTAAGAAGCATAAAATCCATCTCTAAAGTTAGTATCCTAAAGGTGAGAAACATTGAATTTATACAACCCCTTCCAATTCAAAGATTTATCATTCCTAACTTCATTCATAGAATCCTCAATCTCAATTGGATGATGATCATAAATGGTAAAAGGCAGAACCTAGACAGGGTTACAGCTAGCCTCTTGCTAAATGAAAAAAAAGACCAAATTCAAATAGAATCTATCAATCCTAGAGTATACCCTCCTATTATTATGTTGGTTGTTACACTAGGTACACCAGATGCCTTTATTGTGCCTTTTTGACTTTTTTTAAGGGGTCAACCAACGTATGTATCCTTTTAAGCTTAGACTAGAAAAAAGCTCATTGCCCTTCCAAAGCATCGGATCCCCACCCTGCTTGTCATCTTTCTCCTCAACCATGTTAAAATCTCCCCTAAGAATCTAAGGGATCCAAACAGTTTTTTGACAAGGAGACAAGCCATAATCTGGCATAAACTCAGCCCATTCTAGACAAGCAAGGATGGAAATAGCCCCTCTACCTTTAGGATGATTATTTGAAAAGTGGGGGGGGCTTGGCCAAATGAAATTAAGCATAGATTCAAGCTTAAACCAACTACTTTAGTTTCTTGTAGAAAAAAATCAATATCCTCTCTTGACTGCCTAAATTTTTTGATAATGGGCTTGTGTTCAAAGGACTCAAGACCCCTCACATTCTAATTAATACCCTTCATAAAAAATAACAGAGGGGAGGGGGGTACTTAGGCAAATCTAAGGGCTTAACCCCTCCCTTATTCTAAAATAGCCTCACAAACCAAGGGGGAACTTTGTTTTTTTTGGCCTTAAGCTTCAAAACATTTTCAGAGAAATGGATCCCTTTTTTGGGCTTGTTTATTATATCCCCGGCCATAGAGCTAAGGAGCTGACCATTGTTTGGTCCAATTTTAAGCCTTTTATAACTTATTTTAACCTTCCCAGGAGGCAAGATGTTTGCATCAAAAATACCCAAGGGGGCAAGGTCCATCTGATTACCAAGATTCAAACCCTTAGAAATTGGCATAGGGGAAACTACCATGGGGGAAGCAACATCATGATACTCTTATAAAAAATGAATCACCAAGGTGTCATGGGTATAGGAAACCAATTCAGGGGGCTTGGCCCTAATGATAATGTATTCTTATGACAAACTACCTTCAAAAAAGGGAAGAACTTCCTTCTGAACATCATTACCCTTAACTTGAATTATGCACTTAGGGTCCAAATGAGCAATATGGGGATCCAGAACATCCAAACCATCCTCAATCGGCAATTCAAAGGTAGAGGCAAGAGGGATAACTATAGGTTGTTGTTCCATTGAAGAGGCTATCTTTGACAAATCATCCAAGCTATTATCCTCAAAAAGCTTCTCTAAAAACACCCCACCTAACCTAGAAGGGGATGAACTGCCTTTATTAGGGTTGAGGTCAAAATGGGGATTATCCCTCATAACAACATTCTCATTAAAACCAGGAGAACAACCAGTAGGAGAAGAAACTTCAAGGGCCAATGGGTCTGTTTGCACTTTTCTTTTAATCACATTCACATCCTTATTGAGCAACAAGCAATTTTTATTTAGATAACCATCTTTTTTATTTAAAAAAGGCATTAAGCCACCCAAACTCTTAATATCGCATGAAAAAATAACTCCTTTAATGTAAAATACCAAGGGTTTTAAAGATTTTAATATCCTAGCATTCACATGTGCTAGGGATCTCTTGGTGTCTTCCATTCTCAAGACATCTCCTAGGGGATTGAGGGCTTGTGGTATAAAATTCTAAAATTGAACAGGAACATTTTCAATATCAACCCACCGTAGAGTCATTTTAACGTTAAATCTTCACAGTCAATTGAGGGGTTCCACATGATGGATTTAAACATTGATTGGCCAACATTCCATAGGGTTTTACTAATGACTCTTCTTTGGATGTTCAAATTTTTAAAAAGAACTATTAAAACCCCTGCTTAAGCATTTTGAAAAATGTAACATATATACTCATTTCCCCCCCCCCTCACAAAGAATTAATCTAATTATCAAAAAAATCCTTGAGGGTAACATATTTTTGTTCAGGCACCCAAATAAAATTTGGACATTCTCGAGTCAGGTTTCTTCCAACTACAAATCTAGAGCCATCGATTCATTAGGGCATAAATAAAGGGTCTTTCCTAGGCAAGGAGGCTTACCAATTTCTATTGACTGATGGTCATCAGGGCTAAACTTGTCTAGTTCTCCACTGTAGAGGATAAAAAGGGCTCCATCTGAATATTTTGGTGCTTCCTCCTAGTACAAAACTTTGCTAAACAATTTCTTGTCCAAACCCGGGTTAGCCTCTTGATTCTAGCCCAACTCTTTTGTAATATTATCCAAAGAACAATATTTATTATCTGCTTGGGTACCCAAAGGGTCATTAATATAGCCATCCTTCAAAAAAGTACTCATATGTGTAACGATGTCTCTCTTGGCCACCCCCATACACACTTATAATAAATGCTTGAGAAGCTAGCTTTACCAAATATGGCACACGGTTCGAGGAAAGATAGAGAAGCGACCAACACAAGCAATAAATAAAGTAAACGAAAAGAAAAAAAAATAGAAAAAAAAACTTGCCAAAAGCAAGAATAAAACATAAAGCTACCCAACCAAATGTGAAACAAAGGACATTCGAAGACCAAGGTAGCAAAGGTGGCCAAGGTTACAAATTGGTAAGAATTAGGGCTTGAAGTTTATCAACAGAAGATGGCTATTCATCTTCCACTTATAGAGCTCCAAGACCCTCTCAATTTCTTGTTATATATCTAAAAACCTTTTTGCAAAAACAAAATTCAAAATAAACAAAATCTTAAAGCTAAGACACAAGAGAAGGATGGTTTTGACAAATAAGCAATGAATACTTTGGGTAAGAGTAAACCCACCCTTCGTTCTTCAAATAAACACTAATTATTATTTTTTGTTCTATTTGGGCTTCACATGTTGATATTTCCCAACCCACTTGTGTTCTATAGGATGTTTAGTTGAGTTTTGTGCAAGTTTTCTCATATAAACTTGTAATTGTACATTGGAAGTTAATTCAATACAATGAAATATTATTTCTATTTAACTCAAATAAAATAAATCATGTACATTTCCCCGTGTATGGTTTCCAAACATTGGTATCAAATATCCATTGAAAATGGGTCATGAGAAGGATAAAAATGCAAGTTGATGTCGTGAGCAAGTGAAGAAGGTGAAGGGAGAATGACTTAGGGAAAAGGTCAATTCCATGACAAGTTTTTTCAGTTGTCATAAATAATATTTTGTGTTTAAAAAAAAAACACACTTTTCAAAAATTATTTGTTATTATTAATCTTACCTAAGCAAAATCTAATTGAACATATTGTTTTTGTTGGTAATTCCCTAAGACAAATATTCAAATATTTAAAGTGTACATTTTGAGTGAGTAGAAATAGTTATGTATATTGTCTAAAGCATCCCTAAAGCTACCTGGAGCATTGGAGTCCACCTTGATGTTGTCTAAAGCTTATTAATACTTCCCAGGGCATTGAAATTACATGTATGGTGTTTAATATTTTCACAATGTTACAAATTTATTATAATCATGTAAACTTAGACTGGGGCGAGAATTTTGCAACCCAAATCATTATTATTTTCCTAAAAGGCGTGATTTTTTTTTACTAAAACATTGAAAGCCCATAAAATTATACCAAATATGTGGTAAACGCCTTCTAACATTTTCTAAGACTTGTGTTAGTAATGTCAGAGAGTCCCAAATCTAGCATATGGCATTGAATCTTCACATAAATATCCCTAAAGAGATTTGGTAGTGTGATTTATAATCACATTGTTGTATGGATGGGACAAAGGAAGAAAAGAAATTTTGTTTATTTTATCAAAGGTTTTGTTGCCACTATATAAGGCAGGGCCTAGAAACATTATATTTGTTGATGCATAGTGCTAGAAATATATTTGACCATCGTATACTTCTACAAAATAATATATTATTGACATAAATAAAATAATTGTTAGATAATTTTACTCGCACATCATATATAATTTTTAATTAAAGACTATTTACAAACTTATGATTACGTAAACGATGTAGAAATATGTTTCAAATAAAATTAAAATTGAATTAGCAAAAGATTACGATGAAGTGATTGAAACCAAACAAGACTAAATTTCGACTCCCTCTTATCCCTTAATTACCTTATTTTGCATGAAATGGAAACAAGAGCATGCAAAGTTGTGTTAGTTACTAATTACACTATTTTTGTGTCAAGTGCTTACATAGAAAGAGTAATTTTCAAATATAAGTCAATACTTACTTAAAAGTCAAGAGGTCCAAACTCACCTAGTAAAGAGCTAATGCAAAATCAAATTTTCAAGTGTCATCATTTTTAATGCATATTACTTATGATTATGTAAGTTTTGTCATTTTAAGTTATCACGTGTGACCATTCATTTTATAAAGTTTTGGAACTTTATTAACCCATCAAAGGAATTAGTTTGGAATTTAAAATTTCCCCCTTATTTTTTAAGAGATGTATATTGAAGACGAAGAAATAGAATTTAAAATGTATATAAGATACATTTTCAATTGAATGTTACACCCTATTATTAATTTGAGTTTGAAAATGGACAATGTTAATTGAAACACCATGAATGTAACATTGAACTTTCCCATTGTTGTTACCATCGAAATTTGTAATGGAATATCATATGAGCGACAAGGCCATCAAGTTCAATCAAGTTAATAAAGCCAAATACCCATTTATTTTGAAATTGTTGTTAAATCCAAAGACAAAGAAAGTGATAGTAATAACAATTTTGGGTTTTCTAGTGTTATTTGAGGTTTTTGTTTGTTAGTAGTTTTCTAAAAAAAATTGAGTTATTACAATGAATGGACCAGTTATCCAATGATTTTTTTTTCTTACAATTTTTTCACCTATCATTTTATAAGAGGTAAGATATTATTTTAGTTTTCAATCAAACTTAACATAATTATACATATTAAAAGAAGTTGTAAGCACCATTAGTGTTTACGAAGTAATTAGAATTGTTGAATATCAAATAGAATGTATTATATATGGATTATGAAATTAACATTTTAACATAAAACAATGCTATTAAATATTCTCATGATGATGCTCATACTCTAATATAACCATGAATAATCAAGGGATAAACATTCCCAAGATAATATTCATCGTCTTTATATTATAGAATTTAACAAGAGATAGGGACTATAACAAGAGTTAGGGACTAAAGAGTCTAGTTATAATAGCTAAAAACATTTCAACACACACACAATGGCTAGTGTTAAATATATAGAAAAATATATAGAAACCCTCTGAACATTTGCAATAAATTTAGATGGATAACCTCATAATCATTTACTTTAAATCATTTTTTGATTGTTGTTGAATCAAAAAGAGTTTTATTGGATCTTATGATTCAAATTTTATTTTATTAATATAAATATGATTTGTTGTTTTGAGACATGCATTTTTTATGCAAAACACTCTTATTAAAATTAATAAATTCACTTTTACACTATGTAGTAATTAATATCAATCATTAACTATTTTATATTAATGATATTAGTGGTTAATGTAAATTGTAAAAATTATTATGTTAAATAGTTAGGTCAAAAAGTTGAGTCATGATTTTCATCATATAAACTTAAAATTGTTCTTTTGAATTTTATCTTATAAACTTGTAATTGTACTTTGAAAATTAATTCAATACATTGAAATATTATTCTTATTTGATTATATAAATTTATATAAAATTTTTGAACAACATCTAACATAAAAAAGTACTTAATAATTATTTATAAACCAAAAAATTTAATTAATCACTTTTTTTATTTTAAACCATCCATATAAATCATTTCA
>JARHVA010003489.1:597500-617500 GCA_037957365.1 Torreya grandis
AGGGATCTTAACACATGTATAATACAATAATAATGTTTAATTAATTATTCAAAATCTAATAGTATAACATTCACATAGGGTTCTCTTATCTTAAAGAAATCAACATTCAGTGATAGTCATTTAAATTTAAAGGTGGAAATGCAATCCAATAGTGATAGTGACCTCATCCAAAAATCAAGGATTGATCAAAGATAGGTGTATGGACTACAAGGAGCCCTAGATAAATTCAGAGCATTAGATAAATTCAGAGCATATGGGTGTTGTAAAATGTATTAAGAATTAGAGGTGCCCTAAAAAAGATAGAGTGTCATGAGTGCTTTAGACAAATGATGCAGGAGCATCCTTGGTATGACATGGCTATCCAACATCAACCAAAAACAAGTTTATTTCATTTCATAAACGTGGAACTTCTTATTGCACTTGTCTCTAAAGTCCAAAAAAAGGTCATCTTTGTCTTCCTTCTTCATGGGCTATTTGAGCCAAGTCAAGGTTAAAGCACTCGAGATTGCCTAAAGAGCATCTAAAGATTATTTCAAAGTGATTTTTTCTTGGAGAACATGTAACCATCTACAAAAAGTGTGATCTTAGCTTCATGTGTCATGTTAGGCCTATTTCATGATTATGGGAAACATCACAAAATATGAGCAAAAGGCTTGGAAATTGCCTTAAATTGATTGATCTATCTGCATCTACACAAACCCACATTATTACCTTGAGAGCTTTGTTTACTTATTCACCTCTACACAACTTTGCACTTTAAGCAAACTTGTGTAGTTCCTCATACCATGCGTAGTGCCAAGAAACATGTTGCATAACTCAGAAGATCACATTGTGCATTTCACTCGATAGGTGTGAGCACATAAGTATCAAGGGCTTAACCCTTGCAGGGTTGAGAAGAAGTACCCCTATTGACCTATACCAAATTTTCAATGACCATTTTTTTGTCATTACATGTGGCATGACATCAACTCACCCCATGAAGCTTTCACAACATTGTGCCCAACCGAACAATTCACAAACTTGAACCACATCATAGAGATTAAATTTGCAAGCAACACTCAAAACACATGAATGGCCATGTGGAGATACCATGACACATTGTGCCATGATATATGGCACTCCTATAGCTCATTCCACATCTGAAGGTCAAGATATGTAATTGTGGTAAGGTGAGGAGTCACATGTGGAATCTCAAATGGTTCGACATCCATTAAAGTTATTTAGCCTTTATAACTCTATAATCTATGTATAAATATTTGTAACACTATATAGCATAGAAGGTAGACAACCATACATCTTTTTCAAGATTATGATAATTACATGATGCATAAGTTAATATAGTTTTATATTCCAGTTCTATTATTTTTTTATTATCCATCTTATTCAATATTACTTTTGCATATACACATACAACCCATCTAAAACCTCATTTAGAGTGTTGTCCACTTGACCTCTTGGGATCTATATCACCAAAATTTATGTCTAATCATGATTAAAGGGATGTTACTAACTTGATCAAAGTTTCAAACCTTAAAAAATACCCATGCTTGATATAAAATCAGTCACCATGTCATGTAAGAGGATTTTTCATGCAAGATGACATCTGAGAAAAAACCAATGATGAAAATTTGGTACATTTTGTATGAAGATGGTGTGGTAAAAATTGTTTGGGAAAATAAGTCAATGATGGGTTTTGAAGACATGAAAATCATTCAAAAATGCCCTTATAGGAAGCTACAAGGGATCTTTTTTGTTTTTGTGTAGAAAACTTCATTGAGCGTTCAAAGGGATCCCATTAGACAAGGAAATGAGGTGGAAAACTTAATTGAAGTAAAACAACAAAGTGCAACAAAAAAAAATTAGTTTCAAGCAAAAATAGAGGAAAAATAATGGATGTCTAGGCATTTGAAGGTTGGAACAATTGAGAGATTTTCAATAGGAGATGTCAATGGAATCGGACTAGGTTTTGGTCCCTGATGGTGTATAAAAGAGCTTGGGGGGTTGTAACTCTAAGTCTCTAGTGTTGAATAGAGCTATGAAAATTGCTCTAAATGTTTGTCAAAATTCACTTTCTCATTTTTTGCTATCACAACAAATGATACTATTAGTTGTTATTTGCGATTAGTTTAGAAGCTTATAACGCTTCATAAACATGTAGTATGGGAATATAATCCGACCCAAGAGCTTTTGTCATGTTTTGAGGATCTTATATGCCTTGGAAAGTCCTAGAAATTGCATTTTTTTTGAAATTTCAATCTTATTTATAGTTGAAGTCCATTTTAGGTTGAAAATGCATCAAAATAGGTTGTAAGATTCATTTTGAGCACTCACGCCCGATAACGCTTCTCTCATTTCAACCAATTTTAGGTGTTAAGTTGTTCACATTGCTTCCTAGTTTGAAATAGTCCATCAAAAGACAAATTTTTAAAATTATTAAAAATGGCCACAAAATGGTGGGAACATCATAGTTGATATATTTATAATTGTGGGAAAACATATTTTTTGTTTCTAACACATGGTTTCCTTTCATTTTTCCCCTGAGCTAGACTACATCCACAAATGATTACTATAATATGAAATAAATTGACAATTGTGTTTGCTTACTCTTGATCTCTTATTTCTTTGCTTTGATATGCACATTGTAACAACCATAACCTTTATAAAAAAATACTTCTCCTTTCCATAGAATGGTCATGATATATAAAGCTTAAGGAAAATAAGTAGTGAGATTGGTTTAACTTTTTTAGGGTTATGGAGTTTAAGCCCTACGTTGTTAAAGGTTTTGAGTATAGTAAATCAGGATAGAAATATGCAATAAATATAAACATTGATTTTGTATAAAATTGACCTAGTTTGACCTTTCTAAAAAGATCAATAAATGATGTAAACAAGTACTTAGTAGAAATTGATTGAGATAGGAGATCTAGAGGCTACAAACTAGGACATGAACTGATTTGAGTGTTGCAGACAAGATCTAGGTGTCAGATCCCTTCTTAGATAGTAGTGTTAATGATACCGGTGTCCTTATTTTGGATCTAGTGTCCTTTGTGTAGAACTATTTCAAACTTTTGGGTGCACCTGTGTTTGAGTCTGTTAAGCCTGTTTCTATGCACACAAGTTTTGGATCCCTGTAGATGACCTATTTTAACTAATTTTGTATGCAAACCCTAAAACTCCATGTTGTTAGGGTATCTAGTTGGCACAAGTAGAAAGGTGTGATGTTAGTGGGGTAGGTTGGACATCCTCAACACCCTATTGTGATGAAATTTGCCCACATACCAATACTTTGAGGAGAGATCAAGCCCAATGTAGTTTTCCTCACCTAAGTGTTGGTGCAAGTGCAAGTGAAGCTATTATGAATGTCAATTTGAGTGCTTTGAGTGTGATTGAGACTAAAAATATGAATAATCTAAGCTTAGAAATGATGTATATGGTTGTATGCAAAATTAGGGCAGAATAAGGATTAATAACCTTGATTGTCCACAAATTATTATGAGTTTATTTATGTAATTTGCATCTGATTTCCATCTAGTGCATAGAGGGCTAAAAGTCACATACATACATACATACATATATATATATATATATATATATATATATATATATATATATATATATATATATATATATATATATATATCCAGTGCTTATGTAGGTCTTAAAAGAAGTCTAGGCCAACCCTAGATGGTTTTTTATTTAAAAATATATCTATTAGTAATAAAAGGTAGGAAAAGGATAATAGCACCCAAACTAGGACACTAACACCATTGGTGCTACTGTATAAATTATGGTGCTAGTGTCTAGGTGGTAGAACTTGAGGTACTAGGGGCCAAGATGTTGAAGTGAAGGTATAGGACTGCTTTAGGTATTTTCAGGGATACGTGTAGCTTGTACAAAGATTAGATAAGTGTCTAAATAGGCCCTAAGATAGGTCTACGTCTAAGCTAGGGATGGGTGGTCTCAAGTGACACTCTTAACACTTAAGTGTCATTTTTAGATGATTACATTTTCCCCCATTTATTCTAAAAATGTAACAAGATAAAATGACTAGGATAAAGGAAAAATAAGCGTACCTAGACTGACCTAAGAGGCAAAGCCTATGAATCTAGATCTGAGTATGTGAAGCATGCTTCATTTCATGTCTTACAAATGAAACGTGCATAAATTGGTCCTTAATTAAGAGATATCAAAATTAAAATACAAAATTGAGTAAATAGATAAGAGAGAGGAAAGGAATGAATACACCTTACTAGGTACTAAAGTAATGCATAAACTTGATGATAAACTGTGTGTGTATAGATAGTGATCAATCGGTGAATAGCTTGGATTGAGTTGATGGCTTGCTTAATCCCCATGTATGGGTGGCTCAATAATTCAATATGGTTTTCAATCCATCATTTCCCACCCCTACTTAGTGGATCATGACATGTGAATAGCTTGTATTGGAATAATGATGTGTCCAACCCTCTCATATAGGTGGCTTAAGAACTCAAGTAGACTATAACTCCATCATTGCCTACACATGTGTAGTATATGAATATAAAATTGAAACTACATGATGTAAATGAAAATGTGTAACTATAATTGGAACTGTATATGTCAACTCTATAGCCACTTGGGAAATTTAGAATATAAAATAGCTCTAGGCCACTCAGGAATATTAGGTAACTTTGTGCCACTCAGGAATGCTAACCATTGAAGATGGAATAAGGCATCAATCTGGTGTGTAACTTCTAACATGGTGTCTAGTGTGTACAACATAGAGAATGACATGGATTTTTGCATTCCATCTATTCAACTAGTACATAAGTGAGCATATGAAAATAATGTGCCACACAAATGCCCCTAAATATGATTATATAGATTCTAGATTGAGTTGTAATAATTTACATCTAAAAATCTGAAACTGAAATGGGAATGATCATGTTGTGCATGGTGCCTCCAATCTGAGCAAACTAGTATGAATATGAGCTAAACTATGCTAAAATTAGTAATTTAGAACTAAACTTGTGGAAACCTAGACTGTACCTACTATAATTTTTTGGCTAATTTGGAATTTCCTAAAATTGAGGCTACTAGATAGTATCACCATATCTTGTACAATAATGTTGGTAGAGCCAGTGTCCCAATTTAGGAAATAATGTCCAATTGTTTTTATTTTTGTACAACTAAAAATGGTCTTTGTATCACTATTTCCCACTGTATTTTCTTAAAACTAATTTCTATATTTTATGTTTTTGTGATGAAAACTATACTCTAAGTGCATTCAGATAGCTTGATCTCTGTGACACACCTCTATGAATGCCCCCTCTTTCGAGGAGAGTTGTTTAACCTATGCAAGAACTATCCTTAAAATAAAAAGCTCTATAAAATGTGTGTTAACTGGAGCATATATGATATTTGTGTAATAAAGCAATATAATGTTCATACATAACATTATAATGTAAGATGGTCTAAGCATAAGTTTGTAATGTACGATGTATATTAGATATAATATTCAAAAGGTTGTCAAGATAGATATAACAATGTATATGAGCAACACATATGAATAATAAACTGAGTATCTACTTAGGGGGATGGGGCATGCTATCCATCATAACACCCAATTAGGAAGGGAAGATACATGAGGAACCTCATGGCATCTAAAATAAGAGTGTGAAACAAGCAAGAGATAAGTGTCATGGCCATGATGCATACATAAAAGTATACATATAAAAAACATGAGGCATGCAAAGTAGACCAAGGGGCCAAAATACAAGGGACATGGGCACAAATCACTAAATCAGAGAAATCAAGACACACAAGGACATGTTAAAATGTCCACATACATAAACAATAGTTAGGTTGGAATAGACCCACGTGGAAGTACATGTTCAAATGTTTGCATACACTATCAAGAATGCACACACAAGGACATGGGCACTTATCCAAAGCATTCATACAATTGAAATAAGTGGCATAGAGAAATGGTATAATTAAATGCCCTCGAATAGAAGAAGCATAAATACATAAACAAGTGTAAACTAGGAAATCTATAAATTAAAGTATGCATGAACATGTGGTACAAATCTGTATAAGAGAAAAAATTTATATAAGTTGAGTCTAAAGTAATAGTAGTTAGAAAAAAATATGAGTAGGTGTAGGATGATCAATATCAAGATATAACAATGCTAAATTTATGATGTAGATTTTATAAATATGTAATCTGGTAATCAAAACTATATATATAATGCCTCCAAATGGGTAAATGTACCAAATGAAGAACCCATGTATTTGTGTATATGCCCCAAGTGGGTAGCTATTAGCAAATCTAGATATGTGTAGTGGACCTGGGTCCTGTAAGTAACTGAAAACACTCGAATAAAATAAGTGAAGCATTTATGTATGATAAAAAGCACTATACTAAGATAACTAGCATATGTAGCATCTATCAAATATAAGAAGTGTAAATATGGCAATGCCTACAATCTATATTTTTTATTTTTTGAGTAAATATTAGATATTTTTTGTGTTTTGACATATTATATTATTTTTGTATTTTTTAGATATAAGTTATGTACAAGCAAATGAAAATGAAATTATATACAAAGAGCAAGAATGAATGAAACTATGTACAAGTAGGGAGGAACATATTAACCGATGAGTCTCATAAGAGATTTATTATTAGGGTGTCCTATGTATAAATGCTTAAGTAGACATGTATATCAAATTAAGAATGTTATTTGGTAGTATAGTTTTCATAAGAGTATCATAGTACATCTGATTGTGGATCATATAACTGTGACATGCACTATCTAAACCTAGATGGCATGGTGAATAAGTGACCATACTACTCATGTTGTGTGGGTATGAAAGTAGACTCTAGAATTGATATTGCTCATGGTGCACTTTTGGTAACTAGATGTGTAGACTTTGTAGCAAATATATTAATCAGTTGTTGTGTAGAAATTGTGTTCTAATGTGCATTATGTCTTGAAAATATCTTAATTAGTTTTTGGATTGATATTGTGCTCCGATCTTTGTGATCTCTACCAAATACCTTAATCGGTTATCTTACTAAGACTATGCTCTGATCTCTATGATCCTTGTAATCTATAGACCCAAATGCATTCACAAGCTTTAAGTCCAAGATCAACAAGAAGCGACTAAAGAACAGAATAACAAATTGAATCTAGGACCTGATTCAATTAACCAGAAAAGGAGGAATGATGAAGAAAGATCAGATTGCCAGGTGGACATTGAAAGAGGCAAACTTTCAATAACGTGACTTGTTTCTCTACATTGAGAAAAGCAAATGGGTAAACGCCCCTAAGTTCTAGCCTGTCTTCTTAACAGATTTCAATGCAACATGATGTGTTACTGTTCCCAAGTCCTTCTTGAAGAGGCTATATAAGGGACTCTCTTTTATTGTAAATATATATCTTTTTGACAATCAGAACGAAACTCTGCCCAAATTGAAAGGCATTACTTAGACTTTGAGCTCAGTTTGTTGATCATATTTTGTTATTGGAATAAGAAAGCAAGTGACTTTTCAGACTTTGTGCTGTAATATCTTTATTGTTGGGGAAACTGTTCTTATGACTTTTTCCTTGATATATTTTCTGTTCCTTTAATTCAAGAAGCAAAATTAGTGAAAGTAGTCAGGAGGGTGTCCTAAAGAGTTAACTGTGGAGAGACTTTGTGCCCCCATAATTGCCTTTAGTGTGTTTTATTTTTATTTCTGTGTAAAGGACCTTGGGACGACTGTGTGCCCTCATTGTCCTTCGTATCTAACTCTTGAGCAATTCAGGTGGAGACTTTGTGCTGCATCTTGATTTGTTGGTTACTACATCTTTGGTTACATTTTGCTTTTACTATCAGGAGTATTCTTGTGGTTTACTGAATAGTACTTCTGAAAGAAGAGGAGTGCTTTCTATCATTTCCCTTGAGTTTTTCCTTTGATTTACACGCATCATCTCTGAAGAAAGAGAGATGGATGGTTTGTCCTACCCTTAAGTATTATTTTCTATTAATATATATATAGCATACCTATAGCAAACCTCCCCTTGATGAGAGGAGAGATCAGTCCCCTTCTGATGTGGTAAACCTACACATTTGGATGACTAATCTTCCTACTTTGGTTGATCAGACCTATTTTGTTTATCAGTACGCTAATCGACAAAATATTCAACCAATAGGTGGAACAGTCTGCAAAGTAGATATTTGAGCTTGCAAACATTGAAGGCACGACCTATTGATCTCCTTTGGAGTAAAGACAAAATGGACAGTTGCGTAGATGTTAGAGGGGATAGACCAGATGATCCAGACCCAAGAGAAGACATATGGGATGAAATGACACACCATAGTTAAGACAGCTGCCCTATTTTCAATGCAATCCTTTGACAAACCTAGAAATGCATCAAGGCATTAAATGCACAACATGGGCCATTTTATGGAACAAAATGCCAAGTCTTTCTTGGCTGCTATATATTGTAATCTCTTGTATCATTCTAAAGGAGATATTTTTTACCACAAAAGTAAAACTCTACCCAAATTGAAAGGCAAATACTGAGACTTTGAGCTCAAATTGTATTTCATATTATTTTATCTGAATGAGAATGTAAGTGATTTGCAGGCTTTGTGTTATATATCTTGTATCATTTTAGGAGATTGTTCTTATGTCTGTCTTTTGAATGTGTTCTTGTTTATTTAAATTAACAAGCAGAGCTAGTGGAAGTGATAAGGAAGGTGTCCTGAAACTAGTTACTTTCAGACTTTGTGCTGACATAATTGTTTTCAGTGTCTTTTTATTTTTTGTTTCTATGTAAAGGACCTTAGGATGACTTTATGCCCCCATTGTTCTTCGTACCTCACTCTTGGGTAGTCAAGGTGGAGAATTTGAGCTACACCTTAGATTGTTGGTTGTTCTGCATTCTGTTATCAGTCACTTGTTATCAAAAAGATTCTTGTTGCCTATAAAAACAAGCATTTTTGAAAGAAGAGAAGTGCCTTCTATTGCTTCACCAGGGTTTCTACTATCCAAGAAGGGATCTAGCTCTTGGTTGAATGTTACTTCTGAAAGAAGAGAAGCACCTTAACCAATCACCCAAGATTTCTCCTCTATTTGTTAACATCATCTCTGAAAAAAGAGAGATGGATGGCTTATCCCACCCTTGTGTCTTATTTTTTGCTTTATATATATAGTATATAGCCTCCATATATTTAATAGGGAACCTCCCCTTGATGAGAGGAGAGATTTGTCCCCTGTTGATGTAGTAAACCTACACACAAGGATGACCAATCTCCCTATGTTATGGTGATAGGAACTATTTTGCTCACCAGTTAGCTGGTCAAAAAAATATTCACCCAACAGTTTTTGGTGACTCTATTGGGGATGAACATGCAATTTGAAGCCTCAAGTTTTAGATTGAAGCAATTCCTTCCCTTATCCATTATATAGACTCTGGCAACTTCATTTTGTGTCTTACCCATTATCATTATAGCCTTACCATTTTCCTTCATCCCCATTATTTTATCTGGTCTATAAAACTAGAGCTGTTGGAAAAGAGTGCATAGTTTGAAGCCTCAAGCTGAAGCAGGGCCAATTCTTTTCCATTTTTGTTCTATAATCTAGCCACTCCACCCAAATTTGTTATCCCTATTTTTCATAATTAAATCATGGTAGTTCGAGGCCCCTGGGATAACTCTTTTGGCCCACTCAACTTGTCTCCACCTCTACATAAACTTTCACGTAGATCAAAAAAGAACTTCCCCAAATTCTTTGGAGATGGGAGAGTTCACCATGATGAACACATTACAGCCTTCAACATAGCCTGTGGTGTGATAGGCATGGAATTTGAGGATGTGGCAGTCAGGCTTTTCATAGAAACACTACAAGGCACTACTGCAGATTGGTTCTACCACTTGCAAGCTAGATCAATGACCAACTAGGATACACTCAAAGCTAAATTTGAAGCCAGGTTCAAGTCTAAAGAAGATGCAAATGCCTTGCTGGCCCAGCTCACACAGATGAAGAAGGAGCCCCATGAACCTATGAGGGACTTCATTTCCAGGTTCAATAAACTGAGGCATAGGATTCTCATGATCGCCCAGCTGACACCTTAGAATCTCAAGTGTTTCTTCATCAACTCATAGCTACCTGAAGTGAGTTTTTTGCTAAGATGGGCTAGACACATAGACCTTGCTGTTGCTCAGGACTTGGCTATTGAGCTAGAAGATTACCTTATCTTGGTAGAAAAGATAAGGAGAGATCCTAACAGAGGTAAATCCTCTTCATCTTCTGAGTATCCACCTTCAGCCACCACTGATCAAATGGTACAAAATCTAGTAAATGAATTGCTAGCCTTGAAAAGGCAAATGGCACAAGGTATGTCTTATGCTCCTCTATACAGAGATGTGCCAAGGAGGACCTTCCCTAATCAGTCCTACTAAGGCAATGCTACCAAAAGTCAAGGGCAACCAAATCATCTTCCTCCCCCATAGATGAACCTTACCCTTGAAGCACCTCTAACCAACTCAGTCGTTAGATATCTAGAAATAGAACATGCTTTCTCTTTCCAACCTGAGTTTGAGCAAGAAAATGACATTGATCTCTTCATTGAGGATCAAGAAGAATCAGCTGGTGACTCCCACATTAGTTTCCTAAATTATCAGGGTGAACCCAGAAGTGAAGGTAAAGCAAATGAGGGATCATACATAGTGTTCACCCGGTCCAAAAATCAGTCAGCCCAGCAAGCTGATAAAGAGAAGACAGAGGAGTGACCTCAACCAATAATTTCAATTGCCAAGCGTGGAACCACTCTGCCTTTCCAGCCAAAGGACCTGGTAGTTGCTAAAAAGTAAGTACCCCAATCTTTTTTGCACCTTCAACTTCAAATTCGCAGGCTAGTCCTCCCCCTCCCAAAAATCAAAAGGATGAACTCCCATCCTCTCTTCCTAGTCCATTTCAGTCATTTGACATAATTGATCATGTCAAAAAATCTAAAATTCAAATGATTGAGTTTGAATTCTCGCAAGCCAATCCTGAGTAGTTGGACATTAGTGGAAAACTAGGTATGGTCCTATATGAGGCAAGGATCCTTGTTAAGGGCGTGATGAAGAGATTGCTCCCTGAAAAGGAGGAAAAATATGTTGTCACTCAGACATCGGCACCTGAAGCTTAGATTTTATTTGAGTCTCTAGGCAGGGGTAATTATTTTTTGTTTACAGAGGATGTTCATGTTTCTACAGATGAAAGTCCTTTAGGTGACAATCCAAAGATCAATTCAAACAAGACATCAAAAGAATTGGTAGGGCACAGTACATATAAAAAAGCATCTTCCACTTTCAATAAAGAGAAGTCTGATAGAAGATCAGCATTTGATGATGTTTGGATCCTAGAATCTAATGGCAACAATTCTTCCACTAATGCTGGAGCTGAGATTGTGTTGATATCTCCTCAAGGAGATATTTTTACTTCATGCAAGTTGCAATTTAGCAACACCAACACCACAGCTGGATGCGAATCTCTATTGGTCAGATTGAAGACTACTCAGGATGAAGATATCAAACTCCTTCACACCAAAGGAGATGTTGAGCTGATGGTTTGTTAGGAGTTTGATGCTGACAATCAAAGCATGTGTTAGACTGAACCAACAGAACAACAAGCTATGGTGGTGGACCATACTATTGTACTTCAAAGTCAACAAAAGGAACTCTTCACTAAGAGAGCAAGGAGTTATGGTTTTCAATTTGAAGACCACGTCCTGCCATGGGGTGAGAAGAAGAAAGAGCCAAGAGGAAGACACAAAAAATTGGTTTTTTGGTGGAGAGTTCCATTCACCCGTCACCATTTATGGGGATAAAATGGTTTGCTACTGGTTTATTAGGATAGAACGTCATTTTCATTGTCTCATAATGGGCAGCGGCTGAATCACTTCAATTCTTGAAGTATTAGATAAGTTCACCTATATATATGTACATTTATATAGTCTTTGGTTCTATTTTGTGCTTTTCATTTTTGTTTTCATTTTTTGGAGCCTTTTTTTTGGGTAGCATGACTCCATAGCCCAATGGCATACTTCAAGGCACCAGAGATTCTAGTTTCTACTCCCCTCAGTTGTTTCAAAATTTTAACTAAGGGAAGTTCCCCAATTGAGCCAGCTGTTGTCCCCCAAAAATATCACTCATTTTTGGGACAACATATGAACTATTTTGGGCCTTGCAAGACCAAAATTGTCTCTTCCCTTTTCAAAATTTGTTCTGAGCATTCAAATTTCTCATTTTTCTAGCTTCTCAAAAATCTATGGACTCTGCAGGCTTGAATCTACGGACTCTATAGGCTTGAATCTACAAAATCTATAGGCTTAAATCTACGGACTCTACAGGAAGAAAATCTATGGACTCTGCAAGCCAAGTTCTATGGGCTTCATAGGTTGATTTCTACAGACTCTACAGGAAAGATGCAAGCTCTCAACACTTGGGTGATTTCAAAGTTGGTTCAATGACAAGGTTCAACCAAAAGAGTTCATCAACAAGCTTTTAAGCAAGGATTGAACCATTGAACCGTTGAACCTTGAACCATTTTGGTTTAAAGGGTTTAATGGGTTCAAAGGTTCAATGTCATCAGCAAGAGTTAAGCACATTTATCAAGGTTCAAAGTTCAACTGCTTTAAGGTTCAACGGCCATGTGGTTCAACACGTTTAGTTCAAGGGATCAAAAAGACTTAGCCAAATAAAAATAATGAACCGATTGAACTGTTGAACCTTGAACCAAAAGGTTCAATGAGTTCACAGGTTCAAAGGTTCAATAGTGCGATGAAGATCAAAGAGCTTAGAAAGAACAAGTGACGGAGAAAGGATGAACCAATGAACTAATTGAACCTTGAACTGAAAGAGTTCAAAGTTTAATGGTTCATGGGTTCAAAGGTTCAAAGGTGGCCTCAGTCAAGGAAAGAAGCAACAAATAGGTGTTTCAACCAAGGAGCAAGAAAGTGATTGAACCAGGAAGCGATGGAACAAAAGAGGCTAAATGAACCGATGAACCAATGAACCATTGTACTTTCAATGGGTTCAAAGGTTTAAGGTTCAACATGGTTTAAGCGGCTAGTGACCATCGACGGCCTCATAGACGTCAAATTTAAAGTAAGGGAATATTCGTTGAAATTCAAATAAAGCGCGGAACTTGAAGTAAGAACCAAGCAACTAGCTGAAATGATAGCCCGGGAGCTTAAATTCCAAGAAGAGACAAAGCTGGAAAAGACAAAGTTGGAAAGGAAAAAAATGGAAAGAGGGAAAAGCCTAAAATATCTGCACATAAGTTATTCCAGTAAGTGGAACAGTCTGTAAAGTAGATATTTGAGCTTGCAAACTTTGGAGGCACGACCTGTTGGTCTCCTTTGGAGTAAAGACAAAATGGACAGTTGTGCAGATGTCAAAGGGGATAGACCAAATGATCCAGACCCAAGAGAAGACATATGGGATGAAATGACACACCATAGTTAAGACTGCCACCCTATTTTCAATGCAGTCCTTTGACAAACCTAGAAATGCATTCAAGGCATTAAATGCACAACATGGGCTATTTTATGGAAAAAAGTGCCAAGTCTTTCTTGGTTGTTATATATTGTAATCTCTTGTATAATTCTAAAGGAGATATTTTTGACCACAGAAGCAAAACTCTACCCAAATTGAAAGGCGAATATTGAGACTTTGATCTCATATTGTATTTTATATTATTTTATCTGAATGAGAAAGCAAGTGATTCACAGACTTTATGCTATATAACTTGTATCATTTTAGGAGATTGTTCTTATGTCTGTCTTTTGAATGTGTTCTTGTTTATTTAAATTAACAAGCAAAGCTAGTGGAAGTGATAAGGAAGGTGTCCTGAAACTAGTTACTTTCAGACTTTGTGCTGACATAATTGTTTTCAGTGTGTGTTTATTTTTTGTTTCTATGTAAAGGACCTTGGGATGACTTTGTGCCCCCATTGTTCTTTGTACCTCACTCTTGGGTAGTCAAGTGGAGACTTTAAGCTACACCTTAGATTGTTGGTTGTTCTGCATTTTGTTATCAGTCACATGTTACCAAAAAGATTTTTGTTGCCTGCAAGAACAAGCATTTTTGAAAGAAGAGAAGTGACTTCTATTGCTTCACTAGGATTTCTACTATCCAGGAAGGGATCTGGCTCTTGGTTGAATATTACTTTTGAAAGAAGAGAAGCACCTTCACCAATCACCCAGGATTTCTCCTCTGTTTGTTAACATCATCTCTGAAAAAAAAGAGATGGATGGCTTATCCCACCCCTGTTTCTTATTTTTTGCTTATATATATAGTATATAGCCTCTGTATATTTAATAGGGAACCTCCCTTTGATGAGAGGAGAGATTTGTCCCCTGTTGATGTAGTAAACCTGCATAGCAAGATGACCAATCTCCCTATGCTGTGGTGATAGGAACTATTTTGCTCACCAGTTAGCTAGTCGATAAAATATTCACCCAACAATGTGCAGGAAAAGTAACACCTCAAAATGATTCTAGTTGTGGCTAGTGTCAAAGTCACAAAGCCCAAGCATGTTGATGTCATTTTTGTTATTATCACTTGATGGGTGCATGCGAGACAACATTTCCCACTCATGCATCTACACTTCGACCTATACATGTTCTTCAGTGTCACTAACATCACTATTTCAATCATAATTGTTGGGTTTTCATGTAGGTATCTACTTAATATGCCATAGAACATACAAAATTTTGAATTATTTCCAATGTTTAACCATGTCATGTGTAGTTAAACTAATGTTTATTGCAATGTTATGGAATGGTTTATATAGTATCAATTTTGATCAATAAAAATCTTCATATGCCAATGAATTAGAAGGTAGTACAATAGAAAAATGAGAGAATATGACAATAATTTATTTCATTTTTATTTGTTTCTATTTCTTATATTTTCTATTATTATTGAAAGACCATGTTTGAGCAGCCTTAATGAGTGGCAATGTATCTAAAAAATAAGGAAGATTTATATATGCATCAATAAAAGATGGTAGTTTTCCTTTGTCCCTTATGCTTATAGAAACACATTTAAATATTATTTTTTAATAGACAAGGTAATGAAATTTATGCTACAAACCATTAGAGGTAGCTCTTGTAACATGTGGCATATTTATTGTGCACCTATGTCATGGTCAATAATAGTTTTTGTGAGAAACTTACCATGTGAAACAAGTGTTGTGCATTAATTTGGAACTATAGTTAATATTCTAGTTAACATATCATAATAACTTTCATATTTGTTTTCAATTTTAGAAACATACTTTGTTATGTATTTGAGAACAACATGCTAAGAGACAATTGGCTGACAATGAATATTTGTATTGAAATCGTGCTTTCATTGTGGATGTTTACTCTTTCATCATTACCTATTGAAATGTATGTTTTGTGACCTTCATCATTGATAAACATGGTTTAATTCACTTGCAATGGGCATGGTGTTTTGTATATGCATTGAAATGTAACACTCTTTTTCCATAAACATGTAGATTCATTGCATTTAGCATGATGTTGAACGTGATTTATAGGTTCCTCATAGTCTATTTGAGCATCAACACCAAATATTTATTCTATGGTGAGCAAGCATGGATCATCTATACTAGAACTATGTATTATATCATGGATTATGTCATTATTACATGGATTCCATGATGTTACGTAAGAACCAAAGAATATGCTTATAGAATCCACTTGAGAAGGGTCTTCTCAATTCAACACATATGCATTGGGTGCATTTTCTAATCATAAAAATCTAAGTATGTGTGGAGATCCTCTATGTTGCCATTCATATCTAATTGTAAAAATATAAATCACTACCATATAATCCCACAAGTTTTTAAATATAATGAGACCAACAAAATACATGTTACATATCAATACATGTAACAATGGTCCCTACCATGGAAATTTTTATCTAGTATTTCTTCATGAAAGATTGAAAATATTTTATCCATGTATGAAGATGCAAGATGTGGATTTACAATCAATTTTTTTATTCTCTAATGATCACCGTTGTGTGGGTGAGCTAGAGTGGCACCTATCATGACTTTATGTAGGTCTAGCCACCTGGTGTCTATTGCGATTAAGATAAATAATAATGTTGGGGATCCTAATTATGTGATCATATCTATCAGTTCATTTTTGCACTTGGACCAAAATGACTATGTACCTCTAAGTGTTGATCTAAAACACATTAGTTGATCTACAATAGTAACATTAGGTAATTGTGTTAAGTGGTCATGCAAGTATCAAGTAGTTATTGGAAAATTATCCTCAATTTTTTTTTTGAATATTGTTGTTTTTCTTTGGCTTCAATGGTGCATGATTAGGTTCAATATGAAGTAGTATAAATGTGGATGCTTTCTAAACTAGATGGTATTGAAGTAAGCACATAGCATATTCATATAATTTGACTTTCCTAATATGAGGTTGTTGATACTGTTAGGTGACCCCTTATCCAACGGAAGCACAATTGATTACTTACTTATAAGCAATTAAACACGGAATTATACCAGAATGATAAAATAACTAAAAACTTGAGACAACAAAGAATTTGAGAGACAATACACACTCTTGTATTAGATATTACTAGAAGAAAATACAATAAGGAAGATGCCACTTCTCCCTCCACCTCAGAGGCTTGCCACACCTCAAGACCTTCTTCCCTCTCTCTCTTGCTCAACACAACAACTCTATAGCCTGAGTTATTATCCCTCCTTGAATGCTTCAGCTGATCTCCTTGACCTTACACCTGTAGATCTCCTTGACCTTGCTTGCTTCAATGCTTTTACTTGCCTTCTTGATAATTACAATACATGCCTCATGGGTCTTTAAATAGAATCCCATGGTTACAAAAATAGAAATATAACTACAATAATTAGACACACAGCTCGTGACTATAATTAGTCATTTGACATGCAAACACTCACTTCACTTAACTGACTGTTCGTCAATAGCAGTTCTGGAACGCACAGGCGACCGACGCCGGTCCCTGCTTGCCTGGTGCTGTCGACGTCGGCCGACTAGCTGCCGTCACCGGTTTCCTTCTCCACTGTATCTGACCGACATCGGTCATACTGTCGACGCTGGTTATTCTGGTTCTTTAGCATCCTCTTCTTTGTATCTGCAAACAGTAGAAGCTTTTAGCTCCACACCCTAACAGATACATGGAAATGCCTATTGGGAAAAGAGAATGGAATGCCATAGAAAACAAACCCTTTGTGTTATATTCATTGATAGGTGACCTACTAGTATTCAACCAATTCATTACCGATGATAGATTATGATTGGTATTATTTATGTAATCTCTTATCTGGTCTACCTCTCTTCATGTGTTTGGTCTACATACAATATGATGTAGATACACGAATATAATCAAAATAGAAACATTGCATGAATTTGAATTTAAGTGATTAAAACATATAAAGTAAAACCATCATAGAAAAATTAAATGCCAAAGTGTCACAAACATATGTACAATCTAATTTCTTTGGATATAAAAATATATATCATATAGACATCCAATTATATAAAAGTAAAAAATAGAGAAGAACAATGATATTTATATGGATATCAACATAAATAGGTTGTGGATATAGATAAATATCACCATCATTTATTAATACGTCAGACATATATTAATAGTTATTTTTGGGTAAATGTTTTATCAAAATATAATATAGTAAAAACACTACTTTGTTATTTGTAAAATGTGTATATGCAAATACATGTAAAATGTAAGTTGTTAGAATGCATAAATACATCCGCACTAAACCACATCAAAGACATTGATTAAAGATGAATTTTTTGATGCAGATTCATCTTTGGTTACATTTAGTATAGTATAATGTATTTTTTCCTTATTATTGTATGTCTCCATTTTTTTGACATAGTGAAATTATAATTGCAAAAGAGAAATTTTTTGACTATTTCCCAAACCTCATCAAAATCCAACAATATTTTTTTCATATCATGAGATTTGACACCCATAATTCTAGTAGCAACATTATCAAATGATGTGATACACATTTTACCTATGATGTATTCCAATATGAAATTCAATACGTATTTATAATCACAATCTTGCACATCAATGTTGCATCTTTCACAATGCCAAGATGCATCAAATATATTAGTCAATTTTTTTTACATTATTTATTTATAAGCAAAGTAATGCAAGTAGGATAACAGAAATTCATCATTTTAATGTGTATCAGTGTTGCTTCCAATGTAAATGAAATTGATTTCCCTTGAACCCCTAATTTTTGGCTCTTTGCAATTGTTTTATGTTCAATAACATTTGTGCTTAGTGATGATGTTATCAAGTTTGCAGTATTTTATTCATACCATATCCTCAATTCATCTAATATAGGTATATCTCGATTGACAAAGAATTATGTATTTGAGTTGGTCCCTATTTTTTTTCCATTATATGTTTGGATTTTACCTTTTTTGATTACAAGAATTGGTAGCACCTCAGAATCACACAAACCAGCTAAAAGTTTTCCTTCATCACAAGAATTTACCCAAAGGGCCACTTTAATATTATATTCATAACTGTCTTGCAATATCAGTGTTCTTTTCATATTTGAAATTTCATCTAGCCTTTTGAAAATAGAAGTAGCAATAATAGATAAAACCACACCAATAGTGTCAAGTTGTGTGTTTACAATTGCATCTTTGATATCTTTAATTGATTTTAAGTCAAATTAGTATAATGAAATATTGGGATTTTCTTATAAACAATGTATAACAAATGATGACATGTCAAAGATGATCTCCCATGGAATTTTTGAGTGGTTTTATTTATTGTTTGAATATTGCAAAGCACTATCAAAAATTGAATATATTTTTCTAGTTTGAATTTGATTGAAGAATAAATTTGCTGCTTGACCAAAAGAACTCAAGGTGATATCATATCCTTTATTGTTGATAATATTGAAGCTAAAAACCTACCTAATACCACTGGAATTTATGTAATTACAAAAAAATCTCTTTCTTAATAACTCTACTCTCTATAGTCCAATTATTTTTTAAGGGTTTAATTTTTTAATTGCAATGTTTTGTATTTATCGCATGTATTCTGACTCACATGCCACTTCTGGTAATATGTCGATAATAATTTATTCTTGCTTTTGTCCATTTTTTGTGAAGTTTAGATTCATATACAAATGATGAAATGTAATATATTATAGTCAAAAACTTCCTATAAAACCAAATATAATAACAATAATAATGAGTGTCACTTGAATGTGAAAGTGTATTTTAGCTTGCAGTTTTTAAATATTAAAAAATAGTGAAAGATGTATCAAAATACTATTTTTTTTGTAAGCGTTGCACAATTGTAAAATATAAACATAAAACAAAAAAAATTCAAAAATAAATATTAATATATAGAAAAATAAAGTTCATTTATAAATTTACAAATAAAAATACAATTATACAAAGAAAATGATAATAAAAAACAACCTTGGAATGGATTTCAAATTTAAGTTTGTATTACAATATTATATTTGTCCTTTACCAATATGAAAAGTTTTTTTCAATATAAAAGAACAAATGTTGGTACATATATGTCATAAGTTACATCATTATCAACATATGAACTTAAAAAGGAAATCAAGGTAATTTAAATTGTTTAACATTTCAAAAAAAAAATTGGATCTATTTGGGTAATGCAATTTGGATCTATGATTGGTAACATAGATTCCATTTTGGATTAATAAATGAGCAGATTCATATTTCATGGCATTCTCAACAATATTATATATGAGATAAAAACGTTTAGAGTATGTTTTATTAGCTTTAAATTCTATGATAAAAATTGTATAAGGGTCTATAATTGAAAAATGTTGCATTAAATTTTGTTTTATATCAACAATAGAAAGGTTTGGCATTTTATGAAGGGCAACATGAATGCTAAATTATTTTCTATTGAAATTTTCTTCACAATATATTTGTTTAACA
>JARHVA010003489.1:622500-755000 GCA_037957365.1 Torreya grandis
ATTGATTTATAGACATGATGCATTTCTGATTGCATACATTTTAGTGAACCCGACATGAATCTAACCCTTGCAGGTTTTATTTTACATATTTCATCATTTTATCATTTTATTTTTATACCATCTATTTTTCCCTTGCTTACTGTACTAGGTTGACCCTATCGACTCTATACAATTTTTTAAACCCTATATTTTGTACTAGGTTGACCTTGTTGACTTTGTATAGTTTTTAGACCCTATTTTCTCTACTAGGTCAACCCATTTGACTCTATACCTTTTTTTTATTTCTATGTCTACTAATCCAGTTTTATGTTTCTCTTTCTCAGCATTTTGTTCATTTCTCTCAAGTCATCATGAAGTCTCCTATCAAAATCTTCTTGGATAACTTGAATCCATTTAGACACTATATGGGGTGTTCTTTCCTTCTTATTTTTTCTTATGTTTTCTTCCTCTTTTCAGCTGATGGGGCATCTTTTGATGCCCATCCATATATTTTTATAGCCTTTGGGGCATTTTGCAATGCCTACACACATATCATTTCAGACTATGGGGCATCGTGCGATGCCCATCCCTACATACACTTACCCTTTGGGGCATCTTGTGATGCCTACTCTTATTCTCTATTACATGATACCAAACTAATTCAACTTCAAAAAGCCTTTCAAGACACAAGCTTGTCTCTCACATGCTCATCCTTGATATAGATGTTAGTGTAGGATCCTCCCCTTCTTTTTATGCTTTCTATATCTTATCTATATAACACTTTGTGTAGGTTACTTACACGGGTCTCTCCCTCTACAGTAATTCTCTCTTATCACAAACCCTTAGTCCTTCTTTTTTGGTATTTTAGTTTCTCCTTTCTCTCATGAGTTGCATTGTAAAATTGTGGATAGGACCCGGTCTTCCTCATGATGTACCATAGTCTTATTTATTTTCATACTCTTTTTACACACTTTTTCTCACCCCTTATATTTCTCTTTTGTGAGTTGCAGTGTAATAGTATGGATATGACCTGGCTTTCCTAACAAAATACCATATTTCTTATCCCATTTATTTTTCACAAGCTTTTTGATACCCTCATGGGTTTTTCTTTTATGAATTGTAGTATAAGACCATGAATAGGACCTGGCCTTCCTCATAAAATTACCATCTTGTCATTCATTTTCTAAAAATATGTTTTTGATCCTTGTTATTAACTTTAGATTTTCTTCTTTTTATAGATGGAATTTGCACAACAATTTATGTTAGCATGTTTTTCTCCACTTCCCTCATTCTTATGATAAGGAATCATACTTTGTTGTCATTGTATCCCTTTTTGACCTTTTATCACATTTTTTATGATTTGAAGTAATTCAAATTGTTCCATGTGTCATTTCTCTTGATTTCTTTTTTTTTTTGCTCTCTATTGGATAAAACAAGGTTGAAGTAAAGATAACACTTTTATTTCACCTATATTCATGAGACTCTTAGACCCCATGCTTTGTGAAGTTCTCCCTCTTAGTAACTAATTCCCAAGTATTCAAATTAAAGTCATCTTTAACACCCATGTTTGGTTTTCCAAATCTGTACAGAGGAGGAATAGAAAAATCCATCAAGAAATTTAAAAGCCAAATCATTTGAAACAAAAGGCAATGATATATAAAAAATGCAACATACAAATCTCAAAAGTCAAAATCACATCAAAAGACATGATTCCAAGCACATCTCCTATCTCTAATCTAACCTCAAACTCAAAATTTGGCCTCACATAGAGTTGAGGTCCATTGGGGTGCAGTAGGCTACTAGATTAGAATAGGAGAATTCAAAAAACTTTATGATGCTACCTATATTCTCATGCAAGTACCCAATCTTCATAGTAGACCAATGACTCTATAAGGGGTCCTCAAGAATGGGGAACACATTATGGGAAGGTAGGTTTATTTTAATTTTCATGCACATAGCCTTCATGGGATAATCTATATACTAAATTTGTTGACCTAAGACTTGTGTGGTTAAGAGAAGTTCTTTAGAGTCCTTAAGGTCGACAGTCCTCTTGTTTTGACAAATCTAATTTGAGTGTCTTGACTTCAATAAAGAGTTACTCGACCTTCATTTTTCCTTCATTCTCCCCTCCACCCATTTCATTTCCCCCTTTGACAGGAAAATTGTGATTCCAAATCTTTTTTCCCTTCTTTAATTCCCTTCTTCGCATCTTAAAAACATGCTAACATTACTTTGTTTTAGTTTTATCTATCCTTAAAGAGAAACAAAATGTTTGAGAAATTATGGATTACTTTATTCACACCATAAAACTACATTCCTAAACTTATTTTGCTTCTTTTTACCATTTGTCATTTGTTGTATTACCCTTCTATTATGGGCACCTAAGTTCGTACCTTTTTCCATTATTGACTAAGATAAAGATTGTTACTGCTTATTCATCAATGTTTGTTTACCATTTGTTTTTCATTTGTTCATCTTTGTTTAAGTAAGGATTGTTATTGCTTTTTCATTGATGTTTGATTACCATCCTTTTTGACATGTATCCTTGGTTTGACTTAGTAAGTTTGCCTTTCTTACTTGAGGTTTACTTGTTTGAGTTTTCTGATCTTTAGTAACCTTGGCTTTTTGGTTACCTAATTTACTCTTGTTTTGACTTGGTCATTTGGTCTAACATAGAACTTGTTACCCTAGCTTTTCAAATTCCAAATTATGTCTCATCCTCATAGCACCAATTATCTTGGCTTTCTTGTATTTGTTTGTTTTTGTTCTTTGTTTTGTATTCTTAGGTTTATTGAAAGTAGTCTTGTCACCCTACACAGTAAAAACTAATAACACAGTAGACAACCATCCAATGATAAAGGTAATTCAAGGTACACATCACATTTACTTTTTAGTTATTTCACTTTTTGGTCATTTAATTTCAATTATTTTTGCTTTAAAATAAAGCAATATTTTTTAGCATTAGCATTATGTGTTCTTATGTTTTTTCATGAAGCACCATCCCCTATTGTACCTTAGTGACATGTAATGAGATTAGAGTGGGGCATATGTATAAACATAATATTTTCAACTTTTATCAAATACTGAAGCTCTACATCTTGCAAGAACCTATTGAGACTTAATCTCTCTAAGTGCATGCCCTAAGGGGTACACCGAGAAAGGGGTGGTAGACCATTGGTGCTTTACAGGATTGTTGTCCCTTATTGCCACTTATCACCAATCTAACCAACTCCTAAAACCATTCCCTAAGCTATTACTACTCCTTTGCAAACTCCTCTAGTCTTTTCCACTTTCCATCCTTCTTTTCCTCACCTTAATCCCCTTTTATCAGTCAGTTGTACTAGGTCAACTGGGTCAACCCTGTATAGTTTTAGGGGATTTTCACTTAGAAATTAGTTTGGCCTTTGGTCGACCTAGCTCATGACCTAGTGAATAATTGTCCAAAATTGTGCTAGGTTAACTAGGTCAACCCTATCAATTAGTATTTTTGCAAGGGCTTAGGGTTAAATATGCCTATATATACAAGATCATTTCATCATTATTTCAATATTCAATCAAGAGTTAATATTTTCTCATGCTTCATTACAATCTACTCTTTCACCATTCTACTTGAGGAGTCTTAGCATAGGGTTTCTATTTGGAGAATCTAGTCTTGTGGAAAAGTCTTAGATGTTTTGGCCTTTTTTAGTGATCCTTACAAACTGCAACAACCTCTTGCTAAGCCCCTTTAGCCAAGGGAGAGATTAAGTCTTGACGGGTTCATTATTTAGGTAAAGTATTCTCTAATTTTACTCTTTTGTTTAGTAGATAGAAGTAGCATAATTATTGGCTTCGAATAATATTACTCTTCATATTTCATGTATTAGGGTCTTACTCATACATATCTTAATTGAGATTATCCTATACATGTTTTTATTGTTTCTAACCCCCTATGTCGTGCCACAAGATTTGGTGAGTAGTAGATTATATTTACTTTACTTGTTATTAGTTTATGTGAAATATCAAAACTTAGGACCCCCTTAGGGTTATTTCATGATTGTGTTAGACTGGAAGCTTTGGAACCCTCCCTAGCATAGTGTATTATGGTAAGAGATCCCCTAATAAGGTCTAATAGATCCCTATATTTGTCATGTTACCACTTAACAAATGTATCCCCAATCAGAAGTGTATGATATGATCTATCTTCTTTGAGTTAAGATTGATTTACAGACATGATGTATTTATAATTACATACACCCAGGACCTCTAATTTCAAAACCAAGGTATAACTAAGAACTTACCATGATGAAAACACCAAAGAAGAAACTTGACCATGGCCACTCGCTCAGGGGATCACCTTGCTACTCTCCTAATTTCTAGCTCTGACAAAGGAGCCTGAAGACTTGATAACTTGGGAAGGACCACCTTTTTTTCCACCACCTCTTCATCTTTATCTGAGTAGGAGTTCAATTCTTCCACAAATTTGAACACTTTTGTAAGCTTGTCTTCCAAAGGTTTGAAAATAGAAATTAGAATATACCCTAACCCATACTTACTAGTAAAAGATAATTTTGAAAAAGGCCCCAAATTTAGCAAATCTATTTTAGACAGGAGATTAAGCCTATACTTTAGTTGAACAAAAAAATCAACCAAATCTTTAACCATACCTTTGTCAAAAACTAGTATGAGTAGATTAGAGGTGGAAAGAGTAGGAAGCTTCGAGTTGACACACCAGTATTGACTGCGACTGATCTCATCTATGCCAATAATGTAAGATAGATCCTCCACCATAGCCACTAAAGGACACTAGGATATATGTGTCCTTTTACATGATGATGCCATCCCCTGAAAACCCATATTATGCTTGGAACAACTACCAAACACTATTGGCCAGACAATCGACTCCACCAAAGCTTTGTCCATTACACTAAATGATCTCTACCACCTTCCTACTTCAAAAAGGGATATCCACACAAATGTGCAAACACAAATGGCTACCATCAACTAATAATTCTTACCAAAGATAAATCCATCTAACACATGCCATTAAATTAGTTAGCTAATTCCCATGCCTTGTTATTAATATCATCATCATGAAGCAACATTATTTCGATCAACTCACCAACCACTAAATTCATAAATTATTATAGTTAAATGTTATTTATGCCATTAATATCTAGCCACTTGATTTACAATTATCAATGCAAAAACATTTTTCTTGATAGATCCTAGTATTGATAATAAAATTTATAACCACATTCACCTAACAAAAACAATGCCCCCCTTTCCATTCCTAAAATAGTCAAAGAAGCTCCCAAGATTTGGATGGAATATTATTAAGATTACATGTTTTAACTAATTGATTTGACAGAGCTCAGATCACCATATGAGAATCCCCTTCAATAATCAGGGATGTAATGCCATATCCCATTGCTAATTCTAAGCCAACAATTAGAGCTTGAGCCTCTACTTTGTTGTTGGTGCCATCCATAAGTTTAACTGAGGTAAATTTGATTAGGGAACCACTGCAATCTTTAATTATCCACCCTGCACTAGAAACCCCAAGATTCCCTCAACACGTTTCATCAAAATTGAGTTTGAACCAACCTAGAGGTGGAGGTTCCCATAAAGCTTCGCTCCTTGCTTTCCTACTTTCATGCTTGTTGATTATTGACCCATTATTGAGAGAATTATAATAATGTATTAGTTGTTTAAAAATGCTAAAATATATATTAATAATTTATATTATACTCACATCAAACCCAAAAAATGAAACTAAAAGGCATTTTTGTAAATTGAAGCAATAAATAATAAAAAATTAATTTTAAAAAAATAAAACTAAAAAATGTATTTGTAAAAATTGAAGCAATAAATTAAAAAAATGTAATTCTCCTAATAATGCCATGGCCTAAAATCTTTTTATATTTCTCAATATTTTAATGGTATGATATTTTACTATTAAATATATATTTTATTCTTTATGCTTATTTTTTTGTTTCCCATAAATATACATATACTTGAATATTCAAGAAAAAATTATACTAACAATTAACTTATTAGTTAATCTTCACATTTATGAAAATAAAAAAATACAACTACTATTTATTTACATTTGAGAGAATATGTAAAAGCTTTGAAATTATATGAAGTTGTAGTCTAATTTTCAATACAGAGGATCTATCACATGGATAGCCCAATTTCAAAACCCAAAGGATGTCCTTCTATATAATCTAACATACAACTAATCTGTGATCACATTGCAAAGTAGTTGGCCACTTTGTTATTAGAAATTATTTTGAGGTGATTTGGGCAAATGCAGATGCATAAGTCTTGAGTTTCCCTTACCAATTCTTAAATCATTCCAAACATTCATAAACATAATACCTATTAAACCATTTCTAGGTTAAATTTTCCAATATAATTTTTTTAACTCAAGTTAGTTCATCATAGAAAAGTTCACCATCAAATTAGATTCATGTATTAGATATTTTGTAGCTTCATTAAAAAAATTCTTCAAACATCTAATTATAGTGTTTCCCCAAAAAAAATAGCCTACATAGCCAATAACAACCCCATATCGAATCTTTTATTTTAAAATATTTTTTTAATAAGAAATAAAGACACTTACATATGTATTTGTGCATGAATATGTAACATTGCACACACCATTTCAAATAAAATGAATGAAAATCCTAGAAAAACAAAACAAATTTAAAACCAACTTGTTTGTAAAACATGAATAGACCACTTTTGATGTTTACACTCCAAAATGGTCACACACACCCAATAGTGTCCCAATCGTGGCTCTATACTATTACCAACTTCTACTATCACAATCTTATGAAAGCTATTTTAAAATGCAACAATGCAAACTGCCATAATCTAACTTGTTTGTACCAATAATCACTTGACATTATAATGGTAGAAAGAAACCACACACACATATATATGTATGTATGTATTGACCTAAGTATTTTTGAAAACACTGCTTAGTCAATCCTTGAATGCTAGATTGCCAATCTCCATGAGATTTATTTATTATACCAGCAATGATACATTATTAAATACATCCATCCTAACCAAACTAATCTATGACGTACATAAGCACAAAAAATTTATAGCTCACTTTGTTATTAGAAATCATTTCAAGCAGACAACATAATGATAACTTGAGTAAATGAAGATGCACAAGTCTAATATAAAAATTTCAACTTAGGTTCATCTATGACAGAAAAGTCTACCATCAAATTAAATTCATGTACAAGACATTTTAAAACTTCATATAAAATTTGCCTTCAAACATCTAACTAAATCATCTCACCTAAACTTTATTTAATAAAATAAAAAAAGGTCTAAATAGATGGTAAAAATAAAATACCATATAAAATGTATATACTAACTTGAGGATTTTCAACAGTGTTGTTTGTTGGGTGTGAAGCCACTATTCACAAGTCACTATTCATAAGGACTATTCATGGTGACATGGTATGTAGGTGATGTGGAATGTAGGTGTGTAGATGATGTGGCATACATGTGACATAGAATGTGAGTGATGTGGCATGCAGGTGTGTAAATTGTGTGGCATGTAAGTTATGTGGTAGTGGGGCCCACAATGGGTCCCAAGTGTGATCATAATGATGTGATAGTTGTGGGGCATAGTTCTCCACTAGAGTTCATGGGTTTTGTCTTTAGTGAGTTACATGTGGGTTGTCACATGATGTAAAATACAAAGTGTCATGCATGGGTTGAATTTGTAAGGGGACCCATGATTCACATGTGTAGAGAAAGTCAAAAGGTGATTGCAACACCTTTTGGACTTGTGTAGTCACATGGAAGAATAAGACAAGAATGCACTATTGCAAATTGGCCTCACATGTGTGAGTGGGGTGAAATTCTTGGAGTCACATGGTGAGGATAAGATCTTGTCTAAACTAGAGCATCTACTTTGTTGACACTTGGAGATGAAGAGAAGAAGAACACTATTGAGTGTTTGGACTCACTTGTGGAAGTGGGGAGTAAGTTTGGAGCCACATAGAGGTGGAACATGTTCTTGTCTAAAGTGAAGATGCTTTGAATAATTTTTCACATGGTGACAAACATTATGGAGTTCAAATGGCACCCCACTCATGTGTGGGACAAATTTATTTAGGACACTATTTATTCTCTCTCCTCTCTCTCTCTCTCTCTCTCATGTTGTATAATGCTATAAATGCATTACTCCTCTTTGTATTTTGATTATCCATTTAGTAGATCACTTGGATCCTTGTAAGTTTGAACTTGTATGATATAAGGTTTGAGTTTATAAGCCTTGTATGCCTAACTCACCTAGATGTTTGGGTTGTAAGCATCACCATGCTTAGGTGGTTAGAGCATGTAAGTCTTAGATGAGAGCATGACTCACCTAGTATATTAAAAGTATGGTATAGATACTTAGAAAAAGAGGTAGAAGCTTGGATTTACCTTGGATACGATGGTATTAGCATAATGATATTGGAGGTTGGATCTTGTAAGGCTTGGTTTCAAACTTGGTTCACCTAAGTGTTTGAATGCACTAGAAAGGAGTTGTTGAGAGGAGCTATTGTAGAAGAGAGTTCCTGATGGAAATATGAAGTTTGGATGCTGCCTTTGCTCTATGGTTTTTCCTTAGTTGGTTTAACAGGGTTTTCATGTATATCTTGTGTAATGGTTTATCTCTCATGTTTATTTTTTTTATGTAGCTTGTTTTTATTTCCGCTATTTAAACTCTTGTACATGTTTAAGATTGGGCCTTTTTGATCCTAACATCTGGTATTAGAGCCACAGTTGTTTCATTATTTTTGTACAAGTGGGAGCTATAGGTGGAGAGATAAATATATGAAAAAAAAATTCATGGTAGGTATTTCTCTCTATGGAAGATGCAAATGGAGGAGAAGTTGAAGGAGCTTTTCCAAATAAATCAACACAAATAGTGTTTCTATTGAAGAAGTAACCAAACAACTTGAGGAACAAGTTCTCAACTAGAGATGGGGATGCAAGTTATGGGATCCTACTACCGCAATGTGACCTAAGATGATGTTCAAAAATCTATGTAGAGGAGGAGGTACTAGAGACATAAATTTTTACCTATTGTAGGAGAAGAACAAATATGACTTGAGGTTATATGTAAGGAGAAGGCCATGTGTATGTGACATTCGGTACATCAAGATGCAACTTGACTATATTGTTGGGGCTTGAAAACTTGATAGGTGTAGTGATGCACTGAGTAACGTGATGACTTCCCAATAACTGAGGATGGGTATCATGTTGAGCATGGTGAGTAATAGTTTGATACATGTAGAAGTCATGTGTTGACTATTATGGGTTCTTCTCTCTTATTATTGAATTAGTTTATGATGGATGGAGAAAAATAAGAGACATGAGGTTTTGTGGAAAGAGAAGGCCGTATGTGTGACATGTAGTAGAACAGGATGTAGCTTGACTGTATCTTTGGGGCTCAAAAACTTTGTAGGTGTAGTGATGCACTGAGTATCATGATGACTTCCCAAGAATTGAGGATGGGTACCATGTTGATCATGGTGGGTAGTAGTATGATACATATGGAGGAGTCATGTGATTGACTTCTATGTTTTTTTTTCTCTTATTGATAACTAATATCAAGAGTATGATGTGCAATTATTTCTATTTAGAGCAATGGGATGCAAAAGCATCATTCCTACATGGTGATATCATGATGAGATGGATTAGCCAAAAGGTTATAAGGATGAGGCAAAGAATCAATGGTTAGCAAAATTGAAGATTGTATAGGTTCTAATAGACATGCTGATGTGGTATAAAAATACCTTCATGGAGAGCCTAGGTTTAATAGAGGTTGTTGATATGTGTATATGACATGTTGGTTGTAGGACCCAACATGATCAATGGTCTAATGGCTCAGGTGAGATGAAGGAGCAAACCATAGATGAAGATGCATAGTGGACATGAAAGCAAGAAATTAAAGTATCCCACTTCTTGTGGTTGTAAGTTGTCTGCCAGAGTGTCCTTAAACAAAGGAGGAGAAGACATGGATGTCCTATGTATTATATTCATCGGGAGTAGGAAGCCTCAAAAAATCCATGGTGTGGGCTAAACCAAATACTTCCAAGTAGTGGGAGTTTTGAGTGGTTCATAGTAGAATCCTTAAGAAGGATGGGTCTATGGTGAAGTGGGAGTCACTTCGGTTGATTCAAATTTATTATGGAGAAGTAGATGTTGACAAATCTGGTCAGGGCAGAGAATTTTTAGTAGTTCAAAAAACTTCTATTGGGCTTGTTATGGAGCAACAGTGGGCATTGATGATAACATAGATTATAATTGGATAGTAATCAATTGGTAGAAAACATAGATGTTTGAAAGTCCTATGTATATAACTTCAAGTGGGAGATTATAAATTGTGAAGCCACTATTCATGATGGTATGCAATTGATGTGATATGTAGATGTGCAGGTGATGTGGCAAATAGGTGATATGGCATGTGGGTGATGTGGTAAGTGCGTGTGCAAATGATGTGGTATGCAAGTGACATGGCATGTAAGTGATGTGGTAGTGGGGCCCATGATGGGTCTCAAGTGTGATCATGATGATGTGATAGGTGTGAGGTGTAATACTCCACTAGAGGCCATGGGTTTTATTCTTAGTGAGTCACAGGTGGGTTGTCACATGGTGAAAAAGACAAAGGGTCATGCATGGGTTGAAATTTAAAGGGGATCCATGATTCACATGTAGATAAAGTCAAAAGGTGATTGCAACACCTTTTAGACTTGTGTGGTCACACAGAAGAAGATAAGAATGTGTTATTGTAGATTGGCCTCACATGTGTGAGTGGGTTGAAATTATTGGAGTCATATTGGGTGGCTAAGATCTTGTTTAAAGTATATCATTTAATTTGTTAACCCTTAGAGATGAAGACAAGAAGAACACTATTGAGTGTTTGGACTCACTTATGGAAGTGGGGTGCAAGTTTTGGAGCCACACAAAGGTGGCACATGTTCTTGTCTAAAGTGAAGATGATTTGAAGACTTTTGCACTTGGTGACCAACATTATGGAGATCACATGACACCCCCATTCATGTGTGGGTCAAATTTGTTTGGGCCACTATTCATTCTCTTCCCCCTCTCTCTCTCATGTTGTAAAATGTTATTAATGCATTACTCCTCTTTATATTTTGATTATCCATTTAATGGATCACTTGAATCCTTACAATTTTGAACTTACATGATAGAAGGGTTGAGTTTGGAAGGCTTGTATACATAACTCACTTAGATGCTTGAGTTGTAAGCATCATCATGCTTAGGTGGTTAGAGATTTTAAGTCTTAGATGAGAGCATGGCTCACCTGGTGTATTAGAATCATGATATGTATGCTTGAAGAAAGATGTCAAAGCTTAGATCTCCCTTGGATGTTGTAACATTAACATCATGATGTTGGAGGTTGGCACCTGTAAGGCTTGGTTGCAATCTTGGTTCACCTAATTGCTTGAAAGCACTAGAAAGGAGTTACTGAAAGTAGATGTTGTAAAAGAGAGTTGATGATGGAAATATGAAGTTTGGATGTTGCCTTTGCCCCATGGTTTTTTCTTATCTGGTTTAGTAGGGTTTCCACATATATCTCGTGTAATGGTTTGTCTCTCTTGTTTATGTTTTTTTATGTAGCTTGTTTTTATTTCTACATCTTAAATTCTTATACATGTTTAGGATTATGCCTTTTGATCCTAACATTGCTTACTCGATGCTTGAATTTTGGATTTCCAATCTCCATGAGTTGTATTTACCATACCAACAATGGTACAATATTAAATACTTCTTCCCTAACTAAACTAATTTGTGACATTTGTAAGCGCAAAAACATGTAGCCCACATAATGATAACTCGGGTAAATGGAGATGCATAATTCTAATATAAAGTTTGTAACTTAGGTTCATCTATGATAGAAAAGTATACCATCAAATTAAATTCATGTACAAGACATTTTGAAACTTCATATAAAATCTACCTTCAAATATCTAACCAAAGCGTCTCACCCAAATTCTATTTAAGAAAACAAAAAAAGTCTAAACAACTGATAACAACTTGATATTGAATCTTTTATTTTAGAATGTTTCTTCTAATAAGAAATAGAGGCATGAGCTGATGAGATATGGTGAGTTGGTTAAAGTGGTTTTGTTGTTTCAAGCCCTACCTAGGTTCAAATCTTAGGAAAGGCATATAAGGTTGATTGTGGTCATTAGTTGTATTTTTGGGGCTATTAATGGCCGTTGGTTATTCTCAAGGCCGGTGGTGGTAGTTATTGGTAATAGTTAGTATACATCTGGTATATAGATGGTAATCAGGTGGTTAATAAAACACATGGGGATCTGGGCCCGTGATTATGTCCCATACCAGTCCATGCTCCAGTCAAAAGTTGTCACCTAGAATAAAAGAAATAAAGATAGGCAAAAATGATCACCCTCTAACACTAATAAATAATTTACTTTAGTGATGGATTTATTACCAAGGAGTAAATCCTTAATACTATTAATAACTTCGACTATTACAATCATGTGGAAGCTATTTAAAAATACATGGGCACAATCAACATTAATCTAACCTATATGTGTAGATGATATTTTGTGATTATGTAGCACCTCAGTTTTGTACACTTGGAAAACTCAGACCTTGGTTGTTCCTCTTAGTTCTACACATGCCTTGCTTTTGCAAACCTTGCATCTACTCTGTCTTGTGCTCCTTGGCCTATCTCTTAGTCTTACCAGCTTTATATTGATGACACAAACATTCTATCTTGCCTAAAATGATTAAAATGTACTTATTTTATACCTCTCTAAGTTTTAAGTTTGTGTCTACTGTCCTTCTCCCTAAACACTAATGTTTAGGATAGACAATAGTGTTGACATTATTGTCCTACCTTGATGCAAGTGTCTAGTGCCCCAAAGTAATCCAATTTGAAAATGAAATGTATTACAATGGTTAGCCTAAGTGATTTAATTCAAGTTATATCCTGATAGGGTTGGTATAAATACAATATCAACCCTCATTCATTCCTCACCTAGGAATACCTAGTAATCAGACCAAAAGAGCACTCAGGAAACCCTCAAGTTACCAAAAGCTTTCCTACTCTACCCTATCTTGATATCAGTCAAAGGAACAACCTAGCTATAGGTTTAAATTATTAAAGGATCAATCATAAGGTCATATTTTCCAAGTTAAATCCAGGTCACTATTGTACTTGTTTTACACACATTACATGATTCACACACAAGCCAACACGTAGGGGAGAAATACATGATTTTTAGGCCCTCTTCTAAAGCATTGGATATGTAGGCAATGCCTTTTGATATCAGGGTCATTTTGGGTCAGACTGACACTATGTGTTCAATAACCCATTTCCCCCCAAGGTCACATTGAATATAAAAAGATAGGGTTTTGTCATTTCACCAAGAGTGATAGTCCATGACGTAGATCTAAATGCATCAAGGTGAAGGTGAAGCCAAACTCAGAATCATCCAAGTGGTTACATCTTGTTTGAGTAGATATTATGTACATAACACTAGCATTGAGATCTGATGCTGTCATTGACACAACTACCCCATGCTGACATAACTATCTAGAGAGCTAGAGGCACCAGATCTAGAATCTGACGACTAATCTAGAATTGTCTTTCTACCTACTTCTTACCTATACTAAATCTAACATAGTGTTAGCATAAGAAATAACTAAGTAATTTATTTTACGTCATTTAAATAAATAGCATAGTTATACTTTCTATTAATATCCTAACTCAATTTTATAAATTCAACATATGGTGCATTTGAGATTAACATATTAATTGTCCTTTTGTAGATCTAATATTCAACATTGTGCCCTATCATTTCTATATCCTTAACCCTATCTACCCAAGTAAGGATAACCTCTTATCCAAATTAGGGTTAAACATTTAGTGAACCTAATCTTCAAACATCAAACCTTAGGTTAGCTAGGGTTTTATGATTTCTTTTCCTATTGCTAATCCTTGATTAATAAAATCTTGCAATCATGTTTGTCATGGACATATTTGTCAATTATTTCATGGTCCAATACCTTATAGTTGTAATGGTTTGCTACATTAGTGCTCTTGTCAAACATTATAAGCAAATTTGTGATAATAATGAGAGGGTGTTAATTCAAAAACATCATTTAATCTCTCTTCAATGTGCCTTTTGTACTAAATTTGAACAAATGCCTTCCCAACCTAATGTTATAGGTGGTAGATTTATTAATACATCTAGTTACATGTGTCCAAATATTTCACTATTTCAGTTTCTAAAGTCCACAAATATCTATAAAGATATATTATATGAAGTACTATGTGATACCCAAGTTCCAAGTGATATAGCATTGGTCGCTTTCCCAAATATTATGTAAAATTTAACATACAATGAAAAAATTATTATGTTTGGTTTTAAAGAGGTGAACTCCAAGATGACACTTATCAAGACTTGTCTCCCTTAAACCAAGCTCTAAATTTCAATAAAGCAAACCAACATGAAGATATTCATTCCACTTCAAAGACACCTAATGATGTTATTTAAATTTTACACTTGTTAGGCAAGTCACCTTGTCATGCTATTTTTCAAAGAACATTACAACTAACAACATTAACTCTGAATGTAAAGTCACAACATGTGGTCTCTCCTTTCAATTTCATAAAACAAACCAAACATAATATATCATTTGTAAAATAAGTGCAACAATCCCAACCTATGGAAAACACTTGATTGCCACCATACATCCAGGTGTGTGTGTACAATAAAATGATAAAATGAGTTCTCGTGGACAACACTTTAAGGCTCAACATTTACAATATATCTCTCCTTTCCAAAATAGGCAATGAACCTTCAAATTTGGCCCCATCTACTATGAGCATCAAGGGATTTGATAATATTTCATGATAAGTGTTAGGGCAAATAACATCAAATATTACTATGGGTCCCCATACATTACCCACCTTGTGCTATGTTATGCCACATGATTCGAATTACAACATTTTCTTAGGAAGACCTTGGATACATGAGATGCATATGGTTTCCCCTACCATGCACATGCGCTTAAAACTTAGTCATCAGGGATTTATTTACATATGTCCAATGGATCCTAATCCTTTCCAAAATTGTGAAATGGTCCAATCAAAAGATAATCCTACACCACAATAATGCAAATGTGGACACCAAATTGATACAGCTATATACTAATATAAACGGATTATTCTATCTAAGGAATGAAAGAGATAATTTACAATTCTATTTGGAGTCCCCAGTTTCATTACTCTTGTGGTTATTAAAGTGTCATCTTATATATCTCCCTCCTCCTATAGAGGTTAATGCAAATATACCTCTATCCAAAGGGTATAATGAAAATGCTTATTATAACTATCATCAAGGCCTTGGGCATGCTACCAACATATTCTTTACCTTGAAACACAAGAACCAAGATATTATCAATGACCAAAAGATTACATTTGAGGATCCTCCAAAGGACTTAGCTTCAAAAAAATCAAGAAGTGCACACAATGCTAGGATTTTAAAATTACAATATACATGGGTGATGCTTATTGTTGGAATAACCATATTGATCCTACACAAACCAAAACCACTTACAACATAAAACATTTTCAGTAGCTCAGTTTTAACTTACAAGACTTGTAAAATAAGGTCTCTTAGAGAGACTCCTTAGGCAACATAATAATACCAATTGCTTATGGTCCTAAAGTAATTCAAACATGTGTATAGGTTATGCCTACCACATCTCCATATGCATTTACACTTGGAACTCTTTGGATATACCAAATGTAAGCAAAAATTTTCCTAAATCAACAAGGCATTTATTTTCTTCATGAAAGTAAATTAATACATATTTCAAATGATAGCATTACACCTTCTACTACACATGCAAAATGTGAGGAGAAACATTCTATGTCCCTTTTCAACCTAGCCAATCATGATGCAAACAATGAAAAATATCAAACTTGAGGTTGTAAGGTTCATAATGAGGGGAGACATATATGACCATCCATTAGATGGCATCATAGAATGATATTTCCTCATCATCAAATATACCCCTAAAAAAAAAAGCATTTAAAAATCTAAAAAATACTTACGGTACCTACATGTTCTATTAGATCCTCAACATTTGTGTGTTAGTCCGATGTTGAGGACTAGCATATCATTTAATCCTACATACACATACACAGGCATACATAGATACATGATACACTTATGTGTGTTTGGCTTTCCCTCTACTCATGTCACTAGGATGTTGGGGGCATCCATCTTCTCTAATCTTGATACACATAGGTTATATGATTTGATGATCACTCTACACTATCATGTTTGACTTTATATATGTACTTACACATGCCTATTATCTATTATTATAAATTATATAGGGTACTTCATATGTTATGCACTTGACATTTTTTGCTAACAAATATAATCCATGAGTTACTATAATATGTTTATGTCGGTTGCTTATGCTTTGCCTTTATACACTTATTTGAGTGTTTTGTCTTGATATTGTCTTGTTTGTGTAAGTATTTAAATATGCTTTGTTGTATGCATCCCCTGTGCCTATGTTTACCTTCTTGGACATTTGAATATATCATTGCTTATTGTATAGACATTTGAATATGTCATTCCTTGCTTTGTGGACACTTGACTAAGTCATGTCCATTCAATTTTGTGGCATTTTAACATACCCCTTGTTTACAGTCTCCTTAGACCATTGTCTTTTGAATTATTTTTTAGTGCTCTTGTGTGTGTGCTTGTTTACGTATTGAGCTTGTACTTTTACTATCTAGATGTTGCCATGATCTGTATCATGCATCTTAGGGCTACATGTGATTACATCAATTTTATGCACTTCAATGATACATTTACCTAGACATGTTTACTCTATATTCTACATGGTTACATTCACATATTTACAGTTGTCTTACCCTATTGGAGATAACTACCAAGTACTATTTTCACCTCACCTTAAAGGGGGGGACATATTAGTGGGGTCATGTCATGGTGGCATGGCTTCCACATTTTCACAACTCTCATATTTAGAGGGGGTATTCTTTGGAATCAAGTTCTTAACACTCACATAGTATATGGTACTTACACTAGTTTGCAGATTCAGTGAGGGCATGCCATGATGACATGGCTTCCACATATGCATAGTTTTTAGATTCAGTGAGGGCATGCTTTGGAATCATGTTCTTCAGACCTACTCAGTATTCAACATTTCTAGTTTATAGTGGGGGTAAGTTTTGGAAACGTATTCTCCATATTGGTACTTATATCATTTTTAAATTTATCCATATATAGTGTGGGCATGCTTTGGAAGCATGTCCTCCACACTTACACAATTTTATAAATTGGCCAAAGCACATGATTATATGATTCCAATACACATTTGTGGTAGATTTCTATACATGGTACCACTGCTATAAATAGTTTCAAAATGAGAAAAATCTAAGGTGTATATGTTATGCAATATGTGCCTAATATTGTAAAATCAAATCAAATTCAGATTTAAAAAAATATTTTATGTAATGATACCACATATATTTTTACATACTTTTGCAAACCAATCTACTACAATAGTTTATTCGCCTTTTGGCATGATTGGGGTGATTAAATCACTTAATATTGCCAAGTTTTCAGTTTGAAATTGATCATCCAAACTCACCAAGTTATGAGTATCATTGGGTTGCACATTTGAGCTGATCTCAACTGCGAAGTGGCAACTCACTTTTGCTCCAAATTTGGGGGCATGTACCTCTCTCTCTCTCTCTCTATATATATATATATATATATATATATATATATATATCCTTGGATATATGTACTTCAAATATTTATCTATATTTATCCTAATCTTACTTTTAGAGGCTTACAATGATACATGTTTTGTAAAAATAACTTGCCAATAGGCAAGGTGGTTACACTGACACACATGTGTACTCGTAAACCTTGATCTTTCAAGTTAATTATATTTCAAGTATTTTTGACCCAAATTATATGCATTGATTATACACTGTAATATGCTCTTGGTTATAGGTCAGTCACCAATAAAGCACTCAAACTCAGCTCCACCAAAACACTCAAATTCAACTCAAATAAAGACAAGGTGTGTATACACATCCAATTACTTATTACTTTCCTTTAAACTAGCAATTCATTACTAGATTAAAGGTAGGTAAATGTAGATGATATTTTATTATTATGTAGCACCTCAGTCTTGTACACTTGGTAAACTCAGATCTTGGTTGTTCATCTTAGTTTTACACATGCCTTACTTCCGCAAGCCTCATATATACTCTATTTTATACCCCTTAGCCTATCTCTTAGTCTGACTAACCTCATATTTATGACACAGACATCCCATATTGCTCAGAATGCTTAAAATATACTTATCTTAAACCTCTATAAATTTTGAGCCTGTGCCTACTCTCCTTCTCCCTAGACACTAACCTCTATGACAAATAATATCTTCGACGTTATTGTCTTGCCCTGATGCAAGTGGGGCAATGCCCTAAAGTCATTTGATTTACAAATAAAATGTATTATAATGGTTGGCCTAAGTTCTTTAATGTGAGTTATCTCCTGATGGGATTGGTATAAATACAATATCAACCCTTATTAATTCCTCACCTATGTATACCTAACAATCAGACCAAAAGAGCACTCAAGAAGCACTCAAGTTACCAAAAGCTTTCTTATTATGTTTTATCATGATATCAATCAAAGGAACATCCCAACTATAGGTTTAAAGTACTAAAAAAGTAGTCATAAGGTCATATTTGCCAAGTTACAAGCTAGGTCACTATTGTACTTGTTTTACACACATTACAAGATTCACACACAAGCCAACACGTAAGAGAGAACTATATGAGTATGAGGCCTTCTTTTGGAGTATTGGCTATGTAGGCAATGCTTTTTGATAACGAGGTCATTATGGGTCATCTTGACACCATGTGCCCACTAATTTATTTTTCCCCAAGGTCACATTGGAGATGGAAAGCTAGGATTTTACCATTTTACAAGGAGCATCAGTTCATGACTCAGATTTGAATGCACTATAGTGAAGGCAAAGAACAAAACTAAAAGCATCTAGGTGGTTGCATCCTATTTGAGAAAATATTTCGTAAAAGACACTAGCATTGACTTAACTATCCCAGGCTAACATAACTGTCCAGAGAACCAGAGGCACTAGATACAAACTCTGATGACTAATCTAGAACTGTCTTCTTATTTGTACCAAATCCAACACTGTGTTAGCATAAAAAACAACTAAGTACTTTCTTATATATCATTTATATATTTAGCATAGTTGTACTTTCCATTAATAGTCTATCTCTATTTTATAAATTTTGCATATGGTGCATTTGAGTTTAGCACATTAATTGGTCTATTGTAGATCTGATATTCACCCTTGTGCCTTATCATTTCTATATCCTTAACCCTATCTACCCAAGTAAGAATAACCTCTTATACAAATAAGGGTTAAAAAATACACTGATAATCACTTGACATTATATATAATATGTATATACTGACCTAAAGATTTTCAAGAACACTACTTACACGATGCTTGAATGTTGGATCACCAATCTCCATGCCATGTATTTATCACACTAGCAATCTTACATTATTAAATACATATGCCCTAATCTAACCTATATGTATTGATAATTGCTTCACATTATAATTTGATGAAGAAATTGCATATTACACACACACACACACACACACACACAAAATTGAAGGTTTTCCACATCGCTAGTTGATCAATGTTTAAATACTAGATTGGCAACTTTCTCAAGTTGTATTTATACAAATTATTAAATACTCCGATCAACCCAACAAACAATTCCATTTAATGAAGATTAATTCAGCACGTTGAAGTGACATCGCTAAGTTTTTAAAACTATAAGGTGGCAATAGATCTTTCCAGTTGGTCACCATTATTTATTATTAATTGTTAAATACCCAATATTTTAATTACAAATATACTGTAATTGTTCGCTTATAACACTTATGATATTTATTGATGACTTCTCAACGATTTCAATCACATACTTCCACATGCCCTATCAGCGGGCATGTTGCGTATCCTAACCAAGGTTTGAATTCTTTCTAACCATAATATCATAATGCACGTTACGATGACCATTTGGATTGCCAAGTCATCACTATTGGTGGACATGATCAGAATGGCATCTTTAAATGTGACGATGAATCTATGGTGTTGCGATGGCAATAGATACACCTTTGGTGTAATTATGGCACACAAGTAAACACACTAGAGTTTGAAGGATTTTAAAATTTGAAAATAACTTAGGGCTTGGGATCAATCGAATCAAGTAAAAATGAAGCTAGTGTTTTTTGATCTAGTAGCATGTTATAATGTGATTAACCCAAATAATTATGATTTTTTTTGAAATCTAGCACAAGATGGAGTATATCTAACTTTAGGAGATGTAAGGCAATACAAGTTAAATAAAATGTAATATGATTTAAATAGATTATAAATGCAACACAAATAACCAAATTTCTTTAATTAAGCATACAACAATAAAACATAATTAATTATTCTAAATCCATAAATAAAGCATTCACATAAGATTTTTTTTTTAAAAAAAAAATCAAGGTTTAGTGACAATCATTAAATTTGAATGTGAAAATGTATATACAAGAGTAACATTGACCTCACTTAAAAACTAACATTGACCTCACTTAAAAACTAGGGACCAATTAGAGACAAGTCTGCAAAGCATTAAGGACACCCTATATAAATACACAAAGTTATGTGTGTTTGAAATAGATAACAATTAATAATTAAAATAAATTGATGATTGTCTTCTTTTTAATCGCGATTTTTTATTTCTTTATTTCAATATATCTACTATGACTTCAATCATCGACAAAACATAATTTATCCTCGTTAACATGTGATAATTGTAATAATTAAAAATCAAGGAAAACAATGTAAACTTTAAAAACTTGAGTGTTATGGGTATACACCATCCTCTGATTATGATGTGACTATGATGCTCGTAGTGGTGGAAACTACTTCGCTATTAAATCAAGAGTAGGGGCCATGCTTTTTGACATTTTAATTTCGATGGAAGGGAACCAAAAAAATCTAAATTTGACGAGGAGAGGAAGATGCATGTGCATCGGGGCCCACTTTGTCGGTGGAGCTCGCCAAGTGACGTGTAACGTCATTATCGGGCAGTTGGTGGTGGGACCTATACAACTTTGTCACATCACAAATTAATAAATATCTCATCTTGGGAATCGAGTCTTAAATAAATGGCAAAAGATCGTATGCCCTGCTCTCATAGGTAGAATCTCAAAGGAGAAAGATCCAATCCAAATAAAATTAGATTTGAGGGAACCCCATCCACTTATTCCCTTCAATAATTTTGAAACTCACATTTACCATAATGGAGTTAAAATCATAAAACTCTCTTTTAGTTAATATGTTTTAGGGATACCTATGTAAAATTATTTTAAACCAAGATTGTGTTTTAGATTAAATGTATTTCATGTGGTTTATTCGTTTATGGGGAATATATATTTAAAATGGTCTCTTGATTTTTATTTAATGTTATTTTTGTCATATTTATATATGTATAAATAATTTTGTTTAAATTTGATAATATTTGTTATATTGTTGGTTTTAGAAGTTTAAAATTGTCTTTTCAATTTTTGGGTTAACCTCCATTTGACTTTTTATGCCTTCTAGTGTTTGATGTTGAGACCGTTTATATGGTCATGATAAGGTCTGCATATCTCTGTTTTTTTGTCCCCTTCATTTAGATGAACCTATCCGTGCCTTTCCACCTTTCCTATTTCTAGTTGTTGGAAGTTAACATGTACTAGTGTTGCCAAAATTGAGTTCAAAGTCCTTTATAAATAAATAATTATTAGGAAAATTAATCAATAAGCAAGCACACCCAAACACTTCTCATGTTTTAGCTAGTATTTTATTATGAAAAATATTTTTGTGCACTTAATGGAGTTATATCTACTCAACAATTTTTGTCTATCAACATCTTGTTTGAATCTAAAGGGTCTTACTATTAGAAGGCTAGTTAATCCACACTAGCTACCCAAAATTTAATGTAAGACCCCAAAATTTGTTTTCCTTAACATTCATGGTTAAGAATAATTAGCTTATTATAGAAATACATGAGTTGTGGTGCTCAAAATTAAGACAAAGTATCAAAAAATAAAAAGCAGACCAAAAATAAAATTCGGTAAGTGAACCATTTAACAAGAGCATTTGTATGGTCCTAACAAGCTAGCAGGGGCATTTGTGTGATTCTGACATCTTGTTTCATTTAGCTTCATATTTTAGTGTGCTAGGTGTCACAGCTCCAATCACACATTTCTAGGTTCATATTGCCAAGACAAATTATTACAAGCACATAAACAATATGAAAAGAGCCTTCTATTTCCTCTATTTTCTTACATGTTTGACTAAGTAAATTAATTAAGCATTATTTTTGTGTTTGTACATGTTATGTGATACTTAATTAGCTTAGTAAAATTTCCTTGGTGCATGTTATTTTCCTCCCAACACATCATTTTATGTTATTTCAAATATTGGAGACTATTCCTTTGCAGACTTACACCCTAAAATGAAAAAAATCATGGCTTTTGGGGATATTCTTCTTGTAGTATACTTCAATGCACGAACTAGTTGTATGTAGTGTACATGTTCTAACCTCTATTCAGATCCATTGATGACTCAGGGAGTAAAATATCAAGGTGATTATTTACATTGAACTTCATCAAATAGAACAATCATTCTTTGTGGAAAACACTTGGTCAACTTAGGAGATTCCCTTGATTTGATCATTCTCAATGATATTAGTCCTTTTCCACGCTTCAATGGCCCTACATGCTTCCTTTTTCCTAGTGCCACTTTTATTGTGGATTACATTATTGTTAACATATCTCTTTTATAAAAAATACAAGGCCTTTAGGTATTCTCGACACCTCCTTCCCTCATTGACCATGTTATTTTATATTTTCACATCTCTATTAATTACTCTCTTATTTATCGTTATCCTAATCAACATTTCCGATCAACCATCATGCCCATTTTGATCACCAGCTCATTGGGAAATACATGAACATCCTTAAAAAAAGGCTCATCTTAGTCTATGATTCCCATGATCCTATTGAGCGCTCTCTCTACTTCACCAAAGGTCATTTGGTTTTCTATGTTGAATACTTTCCCCCATTCCATCCATAGTTTTTACACTCCTAGCAACGGCCATTTTATCATTGTAATGTTTAGTATGAATCAAAATGTAAAAACATTCATAGCCTAACCAAATATATTACGAATCATAGACCCTCCAAGCTCAATCAAATGTAAAGGTTTTATAGAAGCATTCTTGGAAGGAAAAAGATGAATTATGTCTTGAATAAGTTCAAAACTATCCTCAGTTAACTCCAGTTTATTCCCAAATTTTTGAGAGTCTTCCTTCCTAAAAAAACATTATGTAAAATATATGATCTCCCTAATTGGTTAGATTGTTATTCTAGCCTATATACAATGCTTCAAACTAGCCAAGCATTCTAGTCAACCCAAAACCTTTTCATTATCATTTCTTCTTTGATTACCTTATCCTTTATGCCATCCTTAAGCTTCAATCCAACGAAGTGCATGTGTAGACATCAAAAATCTACACACCGTGATTCTAAATGTTGAAGTACCCCTTGACTGCCTTGGGACCCTCTCGGGACCAATCTGACCCTCCAACCCTAAACCAAACCTAATTACAATTAATTTTATTAAACTAGCTTAAATCTAACTTTTACCTATTTTGACTATTCACCCTCAACCACCGACGATCAAGTTGACCACCAATGGTCACCCTGACTATCGATGGTCAAGGTGCACCTCCTCAACCACTAATATGCAAACTCACCCACCTTGCTTTTCTACAAATAACTTGTCTTCATCTGCGTGCAAGCCATTACATGTGCAAGTTAAAATTAGGAAGCCCAATTCATGTCTTGTTACAACTCTCTTGCCTTGCCTCTAAGGAGTGAGGAACAAAGAGGTGAAATCATCTACACTGATTATCAAGAGCTTGTGCATCTAGAATCCTCTTTTTATAGGTCAATCATTATCAACAATCCAATTAATGAGCTACTACATCACAGAGTTGACTTGCTATCGTAGCTCTACTAAAGTGCCAAGTATATTTACTCTATCAGAATCATACCAGATTCCATCTATGAGTCAACCACCTCAAGCATTCACTTGATCCACCTTCTACAACATAAGTATTTGGTTTCCAGTATTCCATTGCTTTATTTTTTTTTGCATCTAGCCCAATACCTACCTAACTCCTAGAATCTCACTTTGAGATCTCATTAATCAACCTTTTTATTAACCCAGATCCATACACAGTAACTATCAATGATTCTCCCACGCTGGTTCCCTCTGATCGACGCCGGTAACTGTGTTCGCCTGTGAGTGATGACTTTTTACCCGCGAGCTCTCCATGGATGAAAACCCTATCCAAACCGCCCTGCTCAGAGTTACTCAGCCCCATCCATTGATCTCTGTCCGTCATCTCCTCCAAGAACACCAAGGCTTTCCAGTTCTTAAATCTATCAAACACATCTGTCTTCCACTTAAGAACATGCATCTCCTTCTTACTCATGTGACCAAGCCTACAAAGCCACGTCTTCGCAACAGAAGAAGAATCAGTAATACAAACAAGTAGATAAAGAGTACTTGCTTTCTTACCACATGCTAATTCAAGTGCATCCACTGTGAGAGTTTTTGTGCATCTCTCATCACCCAACTTTCCTAAAGCAGTTAGCCGCATCTTCAGAACTGGGACCTGCATGACATCCTTCAACACCCATGTGTTGGTCGCCTGCAATTTCAGCTTCACTTCCCCTTTGCCAATTCTTTGGCAAGGCACACCAGCGCCTAAATAAATCTTTCCAAAGTCTTTAAGGACCTTAACATGGAAAAATACTCTATTTCGGGCTGCATGGAAAGAGGCAACAGAATCTATAAAACAAGATTCTAATTTATCCAAGGAACATCCCAGAGCATCCTGTGCAACAACACCTACAACATCTGCATCTTCAATTCCTTCATGCTGATCTGCTACCAACCAATAATCTTTCTTTACCCGCTCTTTCTTTCCATAACACCGTAATTGACCATTCGTGTTTTTCAATTCCTCCATTCTTAGCTTACTTTCTTCTGCCATTGCTCTACTCCCACTCAATCAACAACCCCTGAGAGTGACCTGTAATCAAACACAAACCCTGCTCCCTGCAACCTTAGCTCTGATACCAACTGTTAGGAACCCACGGAAGCACACAATTGATTACCTTGTACAAGCAACTTAATATGCAGAAATTAACCAGAATCACAAGTAACTAGAATTCAGAAATAACATAAAATATGAGAGACAATACCCAATTGTATTAATACTCTTCCAGAAAAGAATTACAACCAAGAAGATGCCACAGTTCTTCTTCACCTTACAGAGGCTTCCCACACCTCAAGTGTACAGTAATTCACCTTCAAGAGTTCTCTCTCAATTACGGTCCCAACACACAACTCAAACACAGAGTTGGTGTTCACCTCCACCAGCCATTAACAACACCGCCAGTCAACCAGTCAGTAACAATACTGCCAGTACACCGAGTATACAAACATACTCAACCGAGTACACAATGCACTCCAAGTAGATCTCCCATGAACTTGCAACAACCTGCAACTCAAATGATCTTACTTTGGAAGGAACTACCTTGCCTTCCTCTTTGCTCTCCAACTGAGTACACACCATACTCCAAGTAGATCCCACCTAATCTTGCTCCTTGTTGTGTTGATGTCACCTTGATCTTGCTGCCACCTGCAGATGAACCTAGTTCTGCACACCTGTGAACCTAGACCTCGCACACACAAACACCTGCAGATCAATGATCTTACTTACCATGTAGATCTCCAAATGTGGCCTTGCACACCTGCTGACCAAGATCCTACATACATGAAGAATCCTTCTGATTCTCCAAACCAGCACCCACACTTGGCACTGTGGCACTAGGAGGAACACACCTTGCTCTCTTCACACACAGAAGGAGCTAATATTTTCTCTCTTACTCTCTAGCACAAATTACAATACAACCCATGAGTCTGTTATATAGATCTCATGCAAACAATAATTAGACACCTAATTACAATAATTAGATCCGTAGCTTCAAGTCTATAATTGGCTCTTAACATGCAAACACTCAGTTCGTTAACAAACTATTCGTGCAATTGACAGTTTTGGAACTGCACAGGCAACCGACGTCGGTCCCTGTCTGCCTGGAGGTGACCGACGTCGGCCGACTCCTGATCGATGTCAGCTTCTCTGACACTGTATATGACTGACGTCGGTTGATCAGACTGATGTCAGTTGCTCTGCCACTCAGCAACCTCCTTCCTTGTTTGCAACAGTGAAGCTTTTAGCTCCACAACCTAACAAAGTTGTCTTGCTATCGTAGCTCTACTAAAGTGCCAAGTATATTTACTCTATCAGAATCATACTAGATTCCATCTATGAGTCAACCACCTCAAGCATTCACTTGATCCACCTTCTACAACATAAGTATTTGGTTTCCAGTATTCCATTACTTTATTTGTTTTTTGCATCTAGCCCAGTACCTACCTAACTCCTAGAATCTCACTTTGAGATCTCATTAATCAACCTTTTTATTAACCCAGATCCATACACAATAACTATCAATGATTCTCCCAACCATTGAGGGTCACCTTTCCAACCGTTGATGGTCACCTTGACCACCGACAGTCACATTAATCATCGATGCTCAACCCAACTGTCAATGGTCATTGTGATAGCCAATTCCAAAAAGCTGTTCTCACCTACTTACCCCCAATCAAACCTAATCTTCTATGTCTCTGCTTGTTCATAGACCCCTTTCTAATTTTTGAAGTATATCCCAACCACCTAGCACTAGTATTAATTAGCTAATCACTATTTTAATCATTTATAGCATATTTCTTAGCAAATATCTCTTGTGTTCAATTTCAATACCTTTTGATTATTAATGCAAGTAGTCTTTATTATATTTTATAAACTTAATTATTTAAAACATGTGGATTGACAACCTCTAAGGAAGCTCTTACCTTCGGGATCTAGCTATCGCTAGGCAATCTAGTCAACTATCTATCTAACAAACAAGTTTGCTTTAGTGCTTTCTTATCTGCAGGTCATCCTTCCAAGACAAAGAGGAGCTCTTCACATTATTCTTATTCCATGCATGCACAATTAAATAAGTTTGTAAACCATACCTGTACTTAGTTTCTTCTTTTCCCTTTCTGAAATAATAAGTAGAAATTCACTAAAACATTTTGGCATGCCCGATGGGACCTTGAGTCTTTACTTTGGGTTTCCTTTCTTTGCATTTGTATATTTTTCTCTCTATCTGTTCTCATTAACAAAATTAAAATATCTTGGGTTTAAAATTAAGTGTATCCATTGCTTGCTTCTAATTTTAGCTCACTTTGAATTAAGGCATAATAATCTTATCGTAGCATCACTCTTGTAGCACACACTAAACCAAACCACTTTCATCAATTAAACATCAAACAAACTTGAGACAAGGCACTACTAGGATTTCATCACTTAGAGATAACCTTACCCTTTCTCGGTGATCCTACTTGGGGGTCATTACCAAGGGGAGAATTAACTTAGCTCTCTGTATATTAGTATATATTGGCTAAGCACCTGACACCCTTATCACTGTGGTGTGTGAAGTGAGGGGGTAGGCCCTAATACTAAGCCAGATATTGATTCTATTACATATTCTTTTTGAGTGCCTAAACACAACCTAAAACCAACCTTAGACTTCCTCTCTAGTATCCACTTTACAAACCAATTTTAGTCACACACCTTTTAAGGCATAAGCCAAAAGTGAGATTAATTAAAACTCTAGGGCTTAATGTATCTTCTAGAGTGTGATTTGATTTCTTTGATCATTTTATTGTCTTCTCTTTGTCTGAGTAGTGAGGCTATTTTTTGCTTTCTATCTCCCTTATCTCGTATGGTTTTCACTTGCCAGTGGCAAATAGACCTTGTGGAGTAAAATCCATCACCAAGCCAACCTACCTCTTCCACCTCTTCATCTATAGACTACATCTATGAACCAACAGACTCTCCTTACCCCTCAAGAAGTCCTAATTTCCCTTGGGAGGTTCCTCAAGGAGATGCATATTTAGCTATTTTCTTATATAATAATCACGTAGCCTTATAACATTATCTTACAACCATGTCTTACCATACCCAAAATTAGCCCCACCCATAGATCCACCTTATGGCATGCCTCCCTAATTGATGGGGAGTACCTCTATTGCGATGGTTACTACTCAACCATTGACTACCCAAGCTTCCTCATCAACCAACAACCCCTTCGAGACTACAATAGGAAACCAATCAGCTCAAACTGCCGCTACCTTTATACATTTCACTCTTCCACCATAGGAGTGCCTACCTCTAGCAATACCAACCTTCCTTTAGCTACCCAAAACCCATCAACCACTACTCCCCTTCAAAGCCTTGTGGTGTCCATACCCTCTACCTTGCCACCAAACAGTAAAAAGGTCACCACCCTTTCATCAATCACCAACCCAACTGCCGCTACTATCCAACAATCACCCCTTGCACCGAACTTTGGATACATCCCTAACCTACAAGGGCATGTACCCCTACCCACTACCCAACCACCTACATCCACCTGCCCTTATGTATCTTCCACCCAACCATTAGCATCTACTTACCAATATGTGGTAGTGGTGTCCCCAAAATTTCACACTTCAAATTTTGAGGTACCCCTATTTAAATTTTTTGTATCCTTGTCTTATGTGAGTCAATTGTACTTAGTGAGATAGTCTACTTAATAAAACCTTTATTTTTTAGTAATTATTATGTCTAACTGCTTAATTTCCCTAGTTACTCCTAGTCACTCTAGAAGATTGAGAACAATTGCTTAAAAGCCATAATTAAAAATCCATTTACTCATACCCTCCAACAAATCAAAGAAGTTGAAGTGCTTTGGCTTATTCATAATATAAATTAGGTTCTCCATATTTATTTACTTACTTGAATAAAAGTAAAGTCATCCCATAAACCTGGATTACTCCCCATAGTTCAAATTGGAGTTGCCAAGTCACTTAACTACATTGACAAAATTAAGCTAAGTAATCCAACAAACCCATCAAGCATATCATATATCTAATCGGGTTTTTAGTATCACTTTAATGATTAAAATTTATAAGTAAAAGCAATTCAGGTTCACAAACTCGAGCTACTCGTTAACCTAGGCCTATTCGGGTTTACGAGGGTGCTCTTCTCAAAAGGCTAACACAAGCTAAGTAGTTTGAAAAACCCGATTTAAAAGGGCTTATGTGGCTTCCCACATGTTTCATTAATACATAGATTTTTTATATATATTTAGAAGATTCCACCTCATTTCCACCTAAAAGCTAAGTTATTCATCCAAGTAATCATGTATGTAAACCCCAATCCATGCAAATTCATCGTCTGGAGTGTCTACAATCATCCTTTCGCCAACCCATTTGCGCTTGAGGTAGGTTGGTCATAATCATGTGCTTATTTTAGCTTTTTGTTTATCATTTCATTTGTTTTTATCTCAGTAAATTCCTTATATCATCGTAAATTTTTTTTGTTAGGAATTGGTTCATTTCGTGTTTCCTTTTGATTTTTTAAGCATGTTTAGGTATTTTGAAATTTGTAAATTTCATTTGTAATCGATTGTCATGTTAAAATTTGAACAAAGTGTCTATGAAATCAAGTTTTTCAAGAAACCCTAGTAGTTGGATTATCTTTCCCACTCAGGTTTACTAGACTTACCGACTTCCCCAGGTTTCAATGCCAAGTAACTTCCTTCAAGAAGCTCGATTCCTAAAAAACTTGCCCTTCAGACTTACCAGCTCTACCTACTCAAGTTTTCCAATTCACTTTGTTTTTTTGGGTTTATGACCCCAAGTTACCTCCCTTAATAAGCCTAATTTATTAATGACTTGTTCACCTGAGGTTTCAATCCCAAGTAATTGACCTTAAAAACCCTGACCAACTTACTTGGGTTTACCTACCCTTATTACTTACTTCAAGTTTTGAAGTTTCTTACCTATGAGAACCCAAAGTCTTGAGCCTGGAGAAACCCACAGAATGCCACCTAAGACCAACTTGGAATTCTTTCCCAGGCTTACTTCGGGTTTTTTTGTCTAAGTAACTTGATAAGGAGAACTTGAAGTCATCAACCAATGAAAACCTAAAGCTGTCTGTATACTCCTAATGACCTACTTGGTTCCTTAAATGCTTAAGAATTATGCCCTTTTCAGACCAACTCAGGGTTGTAAGACCCTATTAAGTACTTAAGTTTTTCAAGGTTTTTTGTTACTTAAAACTTGAAGCTTGCTTAGAGAATCTTTAAGGGCAATCAATTAACTCTTTTCTCAATATTTATAATCAATTAGAGCAGTTAGTAAGTGTTTAAAAGAACTTATTAAGTTGTTTCAAGTTAGCAAGAGCCAATGTCTGATTTAGAAGGGTCAAGAAGATTAGAAGAAGTAACTGAAGTGGAAGTTCAAGGAACTCAAATTGAAGAAGTCTCAGAGTTGGCACTTGAGGAGATCCTAGAGCCGAGCAGGAAAAGAAGAGAAAAAGTAAAGAAGGTAAAGTCACAGGAGCCCAAGATGAAGTATGAATACAAAGGATATTCAATTGTATCATCCATCAACTCCAAGATAAAAAATATAAGTGGCACATACATGGGGCGTGTGTCAGTAACTAAATTATTAGAGAGATCAAAGGCCATAGCTAAGAATCTACTCATGCATGCCATGTCTAGTAGTGGAATTATTCAAGTTGTAACTTTTCCAATATCAACTCAACTCCCTAAGTTTGTACTAACATGTGCCAAGTGCAGACACTTAAAATTGGCCATTGATAACCTCTAATCAGGATTTTGACCAATTTCCCCCAAAATGCACAATTTGGCCTAAAAAACACTAAAACATGCTAAATGATGTGAAACTGACATATTCAAGTGCCAATTTTGGTCAGGGTATCACTAAATGGGGTAATGCAATTTATGGGCCATCTAACTTTGATAAAATCATTTCGAGTCAAAATGCCAATTTTGCACCTAGGTACTTTGGATTGCTCTTTCCTATCAAATCTTCTACACAAGACACATGCCTCTGTTATTTGTTGTTGGTAACATCCTAAATGGGAATATGGTTCCAATGCTTCTGACATCACCTTCTAATTCCAATCCAGTTGAATTTTGGACCAATAACAAGGCATTCTGATCAATTTAAGTAATTTGTGCATAAAGTGCTTAAGATCTAATTAACCCAAATCAAGGCATACTTAATAATTCCATGGAAACTTGTTGAATACTTGTTTTTATAAATGAATATTGAATATCTGCATCATCAAGTGACCTCATTTATTGAAAAGACATCCCTAGGCCATAAATGCCACAAATATTAGGATTCATGCCCTCCATGCCTCATCAATGCCTTCCATGCCTCTTAATTGCCCTTTCTTCCAATGTCATGATGAGGATAATTATAAACTTAATTCTAAAAATTGAATTAATCCTCAACCACACATCTCAATATTGAGATGGATGGCTCATGTTGATTCTAGACATTCTAAAAAATCTATAAATAGGAGGCCCTACCACATCATTTCTAAGCTATTTTGGTGCAAAGTTATTATGCTCAAATATCTTCAAAAGCCATTGCAATTAGTGTTACCATGCCAAATTGATTCTAAGCCAAGCCAAGCCACAATCCAAAGGTGCCAAGGAGAGATGGAGGTAGCCAAGCTTCCATTGCCAAAGACTTCATGAGCAAAAAACCAAGCAAGCCACTACTACAAATGCATTTGGAGAATCCAAGCAAGGTGAAGGAATTCTTGTGTTTTATTCCTTACTTTTTAATTGTGTTTGTCATTTTTTTTTGTTAACTAAGCTTTCCCTAGTGTCTAGGCCTAGAGATGTTATGCTAGTTAGTGTGCTTCTTTCATTTTAGAACTAACACCATACTAACCATCCTCTCTTGAGTCAAATTCCTAGATCACATAATGGCATGCCCGATGGAACTAGACACATCTCACACTTGAAGAAGATCATTTTACAGCTTTAAAATATTTATTTGGACCCTTAAAACTTTTGAAAATTGATTTTCTAACTTTATTTTTCCATTTTTGTTTGCCACAGTTTTACATAGTAACCAACGTCGGCTAGTAAAATTGACATCAGTTACATAGCTTAATTGAGGTCAGTTAGAAAAACTAACATCAGTTAGTTACCTATTGACAATCACATTGGTGTAATCGATGTCGGTTAGATAATTGACATCGATTAGTAAAATTAACCGTCATCGGTTATATATAACTAACATCGGTCACTGTGTTTTTCTTAAAACATAGACCCGAGAGCTCTTTTTCTAAAGTTCATTGTTTCAAACCCAAAAGAGCTTCAAGATTAAAGGACATGCTAACATTTTTGCTGCAGTACCAAGCTTAACATTTGCTAAAAACATGTTTTAGATCACCTTTTGCATACTTAAAAATCAATTAGGAACCTTATTTTGGTGTTTAACAAAAAAATTTAGATGTTTATGGTGAATGTTTTCAAATTTTGTAACTAAGACAAAGGGGTCAAATGAACACCACTAAATCTTTCATTTGGGCTTAAAATTGAACACACTTATTATTTTTATCTTCAATAGTTATTTAATTATATTTTGTTTGGAGAGATGTTGCGTGTATGCTCTTCCATTTATCCCCTTTAGGGAACCCTTGGAATCAAAAGCGTTATTCATATTGCAAGTAGCCTAGTCCAATGCTTAGAAAGAAAGTCATCTAAAACACTCCCTACAAACTCATCAAAGTTTGGGTGATTTTGAAAATCACCCTAAAGTCTTTCTACTTTCATACTTTCTTTATTTTTATGCAAAATTGGCTTGCAAGGGGGACTTCATCACCTCCCATGAGTTCTTTAGAGAATCTTTGACCCAGGGTTTCACCTCCCTACATTGACTTCATTTGGTTCCTAATTAGAGTTGCACACAGGACATAGTGTCACTTTGGACATCACACTACACTGAGCGAATAATAGGATGTAGTGGTTGCAAAAAAGACTAGACCTTTTTGCAATAAGCCAAGTGATATGGACCCAAAATCCATGCTTTTTTTTTTATTGTTTGGCGTGAAAGTCATTATGCAATTGATTCCCCTAGGTCATTCAGAAACTTGTTAGATCTTAGACAAATCTCCACTTACCGTGGAAGTATTGTTGGTGCAAGGTGCACCTCAAGGTCAATGTCATAGTACTATCATTTGAGAGAAGGGGGTGTAAAAACCCTACTATATAATGCACATTTACTTTTGGATGAACACTTAAAATCCTCTCAAATGATGTATATTGATGGATCCCAACAATACCAAGCAACCTTGTCAGTTTAGGATCTAAGAGTGATTAATTAATTGGTCTTTTCCTAGATTAAAGTCTTGTTTAAATTCAAAACTTGGTGTAAACAAACAACTCAAACCAAACACATAGTCCTAATTTTCCTTTAAACAAAAAGGTGTTATGCTGCTCATGTAAAAACATCAATTTGCCTTGTTCAACATTCATCAAAAGCTTGGGAGTCATATCATTCAATTTGGCACATTTATGATACCCAATTGAGTCTAAAACTTTACCAAAGTTGTTTTAAGTCCTTCACTTATAATCTAAATTTGGAATTATACCTTTACAAGTTTATAGGGTTGATGTGTTAAGTGGGTTCGCCATTTTCACTAAACTTGAGGGAACTTAGGTTTAATTTATAATTTGGGTTGAAGGCCATTTAAGACTCATAATAATTGTCATCACTTGATAAACTTAAGCCATTTTATGCTAAACACTTTCACTTTGAGTCTATGCACCACAACATTTTGAGTCAAAAAAGTAGTCTTATGCTATCAAAATTAAGGGAAATTGTCTTTGCCTTAAAGAGTTTTTGAAACAAAATTGTTTATCATACCTTTTGGGTAGTATAGCATCATTATGCTACCCAAAACATTTCAAATATTGTTTCATAAACCCTCTCACATAGAATTCTAAATTTTTTCCTACATTTTTAGACCAATCCGAGTATACTTTTGTGATCTTTTGTCTAAAACACAGTGTACCATTCACTTTCGTCTAGCTTATTTATCAAAAGAGCCAAGTTTTATACCATTATTTATGATAAAATAAACTATCTCTAAAAGTGACTTTTATTTCATACCTTATACCTAGTTGATCAAGTTCATGTCCAAGAATCAAATGCCTAGTGTTTGTTAGAAGTGTTTCAATCCATTAGATTAAAACTTTCATCTATTTTGAAGTCTAGCTTTTGACATTGTTTGGCCAAGAGTCCTAGCGCATGCCTTGTTTGAGCTTAGATTTTGATGCCATGTTTGGCCAAAAGACCTAGCAAATTTTAAAGTCCTAGATTAGACTGATTTGAAACACTTCAACCTTAGAGTTTGGCATTTTGATTTTTGGTCTATTTACTTGCTTATCTTTGTGTAAACAATGAAATGTTAGATACTTTACACTAGCTTGTTTCCTCACAAATCTTTACGTAAACCTTTTGATCCTTTTGACAGATCTAGACTAAGTTGAAACATTATTTGTTTTATATTTTGTCCTTTTTAGAGTTTGTAGAAATCTTTTACCTTTTATCATAAAGCATTGACAGTGGATCTCAATATGTATTCCTACACTCATAGTGGACTCCTATATAATTTAGGGATTAGTAATGTAGTTACGTAGGAAGAAATAGTGCAAGACCCCTATGCGGATAATATTGATTATGAGATGCATTCTTATCCCTCTTATAATAATCAATCATGGTCACAAAGCCAAGATCCATTGGCTAACTATCTAGTTAACACACCACCTTATTCAGGACAAGACCAAGAACAAACCACACAATACCTAGCTATAATACCCATAGTGGATGAGCCAATTTTTCAACAGTCATATTCCACTAATACAACTTCCATGTATGATCCATTTTTGTTTGAGTGATATTTGTTAGAGAATAAAGATGACATTTTGGTAGAGCCATAGAGGTAGGGGCCAAGTTTCCAACAGACTTCCCCCATGAAAATTTACCAAGTCTAGTAAGAGTTCCCCACAATATCATTTACGATCAACAAGCTTCTTCTAGAAATCCTATGGCTCTAGTATAAACAACGTATCATGACCCTAATATATCTAATCAAGGCAAAAACATCATGGAAGATCACTTTAACTAAATGCAGATAGCATATCAAACCTACCTGAATCTAGCATGTGATTTCAATCAAATGAACATGGTGAGTAAGCCTCTTATTGACCTAGTACCTTCAATAGGAGTGTTGATAGAGTTAACTGGACAAGAGAATATGAGTTTTGACCCATTCATACAAACCACTTTGATAGATAAATTGATTCATATGCCCATTATTGAAGAAGTGTCTTCAGCCTCTACACAGACTAATGAGCCAAACGTAGTGGACAATGTGCAAACAACATCCAATCCTGATAAAAGTAGAACTAACCAATAACATGTGCCTATATTTAATCACATGAGTAGATCTACACCCCAACCTCAATCGGCTACTTCCTCAAGTGTACAACCTATGGTATTGGGTAATCAAACAATGGCTAATGTCACTCCTCAATGATAGAATGTGATGAATCCTACTCCTCCTCAACAAGTAACGAGTAGTATTCCACAACATTAGACATAGTCTAGTGTATCAATGCAACAAAGGACAAATATATTACACCTCAATCAGGGGTGACTAATGTCCCACCTCACCAGGTAATAATGAACACACCTCTTTAGTCACAGACTAATATGCCCATTGAAAAGTAAGTAATGACTAGTCAATAATGCGTAAATATTGATCAGTGACAGATGTTGAATCTGCAACCTACTTTCACTTCCTCATAGGGATTCCTACAATAAGGAGGTCCCCATGTTTATTAATCACATGCTAGACAACCATCAATTCAAAATGTGCCGTAAATTCAGAGATAGGGTCTTGGTCCACAAGTTTCCACTCCACAACAAGGTTTGATTATTCGACAACATGTCCCTTTTCAATCACATCAGGCACAATATAGTTATATCTTACCATCCTAGCCATAGAATACTCCAAGTCAAACCTTTATCACTAACCCAAACTAGAATATCGTGCAACCAAATGTGTAATTTCATGTAAATCCTAATCCATGTATGTGTAGTCTTGGTCCATTCCCCAACCAAACTAATGTAACCCAATAGGTATCTCCATCATAACCTGGTTAAAGTGTCCCACTTGTGACCTCCCAACCATCTAACCAAACCAATATTCTTCCTCAAACCAATGTTCCTTCTAGTTTCCTATCCCAAGAATTGTAATAGATGAAGGATGCAATTGTTGCTATTTAGGCTGGGAAATAGACTAAAAAGTTCAAATTGGATGACATGTGTTCTTACCCATTCAACATGGAGTATTTTTAGATACCATTTCTTCCAAGATATGAACCATCACAATTCAACAAATACAAAGGAAAAGGTGACCCTAAGGCTCATTTGACCAAATTCTTTGTCGCATGTCAACGAGTGGCATATAACGACATATACCTTTTGATGTTGTTTCCAAGGAGCTTGGTTGGACATGCCTTGGAGTGATTTTTAAAATTTCTCAAAAATTTAGTAATATATTTTGATGATCTTTTTGATATGTTTGTGCAACACTTTACCTATAATCTAGAGCATGAGATTTCATTAGTGGACTTAACGCAAGCAAAGCAAAAAGCTAGTGAGAGTTTTGTAAGTTATTTACAACAATAGAGAGCCCTTGCAAGAGATTTTACCCAAAGTTTACCAGATAAATAATTAACCGTTGTGTTTAATAAAAATTTTCAAAGTGAGATAGCTTACCATCTGGAACTATAATGTGCACATACATTCAAAGAGATCATTGATAAAGGTTTGTTGATCGAGCAGGCACTCATTAATAAAGGAGTCATCAAGATTAATTTAACTAATAAAAATCAAGGTACCAATCAGGGAAATGGCCAACATCAACCTTCTATTTAAGTGCAAACATTGCAACCAGCACAGGCCAATAACCAAAAAAGATTGAAGCAATTCAACCGTAATAGGAATATTATGGGAAATAGAGTAACTGAATCTCATCATGTCCAAATGGTATAAACATCATTTGAACCACCATTTTAGCTTACTCCTATCCAAAAACCTCTCCAACCAATGCTACAAACATGATAACTGAGACCTACACAACAAATATAATAGCCTTTACCATTGCAAACCCCTCCTCCTAGGAGAACCATGCCTGGACATCATGTTTTTAGTGACCTAAGAGAACCTATTAAATTTATATTTTGTAAGCTTGCCTATGCTAATCTGATTAGTTAGCCTATACCAAAGCATTATCTACAAGGCATTCCTTATCCTGATTGGTACCGTGAAAATGAATTCTATGACTATCATCGGGTTAATGGACATAATCTATGAAGATGTGTCCAAATCAAGCATTTAATTGAGAATATGTTGGAGAATGGTAAGATAACATTGGATAATGGTGCTTTCACTTCCAATCAAAATCTTTGGATTTATCAAAACCCCTTTCCCTGACATAACAATTAGCAGTAACAAAATAATCAACAATAATAACAACAATGACCAGTGTAGCAGTAAAATCAACAGTATCAAAATCAAAGGTCGAACTAGTAGACTCAACAAAATTAGCAACATATCCCATAATGACATAATAATGGATAAAACCAAGGTCAAAATGGTAACAACAAAAAAACTTACCATGCAGTTGCACATGACTACAACAGGGTTGTAGGTCATATTGTAGGGGGTAGAGTTAATACCATCTCTATTAATCCTAGACCAAGCACTACTCAGCCTAAACTATTGTTAAACAATAATATTCAACCAAATTATATGGATAATCTTTCTTTGATCTAGGAGTGCATACAGGCAAACCAAAAAACTAGGACTTCCCCTTTTGGACCTTATATCGACAACTTATCCCTGCCATGTGACCACATGCGAGTGCACTAGCAAATGAGACTTGTCATGTCTAGTCCCACACCATTCCCAACATTTTTTAGCAATAATGGTCTAGTGTTTAATCCTCATTGTGCAATCACAACTCAGAGGTCAAAGATTACTATCTCAATCCCATAACCATCTACCACTTTGCCTGTCATCCAACCAACCATTCAATCTTAGAATAAACCATTCACTCCTGACTAAGACAAGAAGTTTTGATATTGTGAAATAATTGTAGAAGACACCAACACAAATTTCTATTTTATATTTACTGTGAACATCAATAATCCACAAGAACATCTTGAATGAATTTTTAACCCAATCTACTATTGATAGTGACATATCCCATGATAAATTTTAAGCTTTGGTTGGACACCTAGCTCCAACCCAACAAGCCACATTCAACCAAAGCAATATGTCTTCCCTTGGCCCACTCCATAATAATCCATTATACATATAAGTTTATATAAGATGGCATAAAGTGAAATGTGTCCTTATAGACAATGGATCAGGCCTCAATATAGTGTCTCTAAAGCTCATCAAGCTTCTTGGGTATATAATGGTAGATCTCCATCTAGAAATAATAACTATCAAAGCCTATAATAATCAGGAAAGAGAATCATAACGCACCATTAGTTTTTCAGTTATCATTGGGCCTTTGACTCATGATACATTTTGCCATGTGCTTGATCTTGAGTTATCATACAATATAATTATAGGCAGGGCTTGGTTACATGAGATTTGTGCAGTTCAATCAATGCTGCACCAATGTATCAAGTTTCCCCACTCAGGGATGGAAGTGAATATTCTAGGAGATTTATACCCATATGAACACTGCAAGCATCTTGAGGCTAAATTTCAAAACTTTAATTATCAATACGGTGTGAATCCAAGTTCCAAGCAAGATAAAGGAAATGTTATACTTATTTATCCTTCACCAGATAATTACATAAATCCTAATACCTTAGATTCCCTTTCATACATGCTACCTCCTAAAGCTTCTAATCATTTCACCATTTTAGATAATGGACTGGGAGACTATGTGACCCATGATACATTTCATATTGCTAATCTTCCTCATAATCCAAAAACCTTTGGGTGATCTAAAGTTACCCCACATATGCATTGGCAATAAAAGAACAATGATAAGGGACCTATCACATTTGTACTAGCATTTGGCCTAGAAACTGACCCTCTTGAAGGGGACGAATCATGGTTATACAATGATAACCAAGCTGATTGTTATAAAAATGCAAAGTATCCTATTCCCAATAGGATCATGGAACATCACAATTATAAAGGGAGAGGCCTCAGATTGAATCAGCAAGGAACCATTGAGCTAATTTCCATGACTAAGTATGAAAGACCTTATGGACTTGGATTTAAACTGCTTGGGGGTGACCCCACATATCTTATTCAAACTCCATCACCAATGACTAATGATGATGATACCGACATGGAAGTAGAGTCTGATCATAGCCTCACCTTTGATAACCTAGCTGAAACCAACCTGTTTTATAACAATGCTAATTTGTACCCTTACCCTGGCCATTCATCACAACCCATTACCATTATATTATCCCCAACTGATAGATTGGGACCAACAAGAATCTAATTTGTTGATTGATGAGTTCCAAAATGATGAGGCATTCTATGATTTCTTAGGCCTTAGAGATAATTTTTCGTTGGGAGATCACAAATTAGGATTCTCAATCACATTAGATCCTGTAGCCTATTTTGGAGAGTGAGTGAACACCCTTAGCCAAAAATAAATAAGTAAAACATTGAGGTCCCAAAGTGAAAACCTCTTTGAGGCACTTTCTAACCAAGGAAAAAGTAAAGATAAAAGTCAGTCTAGTGGTGAAAACTTATATCAGGTGCCATTAGATGGGGGTGTTCATTCTTCTTTGAATTTAGATTAGGAGACCACCAATGATGAACTTACCCATGGATCTGAGTTTAGCTTCAAGAAAGAACAAGTATTTGATCAAATTCTTCAAATTTTTTTGACTTATTTTGTCACATGGCTAGACCTCCCATTAGGGGACTTAGATTCATCATGCTTAGGAGAAGTTGAAGAGCAAGTCCTAATGGAGGACCCTAACATAGTCCAACAGTTCAAGTTGTTGCCTACTATACTAGAAGATGGTTAGACCTTTCTTGTCAAAGATACAATAAAAGTAAATATCAGGACTTCATCAAACCTAAAATGGATAAAATTAGGCACATCCTTCATTGAGGAAGAACATGACATCTTTACAACTCTGTCGTGAATTTGTAGATATATTTGCAAGGGCCTATTCTAACATGCCAAGTTTAGACCCTACCTTGGTTCTACATCACCTTGTGGTTAATCTTGATGCCAAATCGGTAAAATAAAAGTTACGTAAGATGCATCCTTGCATTGCTGTATTGGTAAAGAAAGAGTTGGAAAAACTCTTGGAAGCAAGATGTATCTGATCCATTGACTACTTAGAATGGATCTCTAATGTGGTACCTATTAGTAAAAACCCTAAAGGGATCAAAATTTGTATTGATTTTTGAGACATTAACAAAGCTTATCCTAAAGATGATTTTCCCTTGCCTAATATTGACATGATCATCAACTCCATGATAGGGTATGAAATGCTTTCACTTATGGATGGATTTTTATGATACAACTAGATTAGAATAACACTAGAAGACCAACATAAAATATTATTCACCACTCCATGGGGAACATTTTGTTATCATGTAATGCCATTTGGCCTTAAGAATGATGGAGTTACCTATCAAAGGGCCATGACTGTCATATTCCATGATATGATGCATGATATTGTTGAAGATTATGTTGATGACATATTAAGAAAATCCAAAACCAGGGTCGACCATCTAGTAGTGCTACATAAGATATTTGAAAGATTATGAGAGTACAAAGTCAGACTCAATCCAAAAAAATGTGTGTTCAATGTAACTTCAAGTAAATTACTTGGCTTCATCATGTCTCGTAGAGGTATTGAAGTCGATTCGGCTAAAGTTCATGCTATAACCAAGATGCTGCCACCAACCAATTTAAAGTAACTCTGTAGTTTGTAGGATAAAATCCAATCAATCCAATGCTTCATCTCTTAGTTAGTAGATAAGTGCCATCCATTTACACACCTTTTGAATAAGGGAGTTGCATTTCACTAGGATGATCACTACAAAAAAACTTTTCAACAACTCAAAGACTATCTTATTAATCTACCAATTTTATTACCTCCTATGCGAAGAAAGCTATTCTTACTATACCTATCAGCTACTGACCATGCCCTAGGGGCACTCATGGTTCAACATGATGACAATCAAAAAGAGCATGCCGTATACCACCTAAGTTGGACCTTGGTTACATATGAACATAACTATGCACCTATTGAAAAAGCTTGTCTAGCCATGGTTTTTGTAGCTCAAAAACTATGCCATTATATGTTGAATAATAAGACCATGGTCATTTCAAAAGTAGATCCGCTCAAGTATCTACTATCTAAAACAACTTTGAAAGGTAGAATGGCTAAATGGATCATGCGACTCAGTGAGTTTGACATAGAGTATGTCAATCAAAAGGTAATCAAGGGATAAGTTCTTATAGATCAACTTGCTGAAGTACCTTTCATAGACACACAACCACTCACATTTCAATTTTTTGATGAATCCATAATGATCGTCATTAACATACCCCTTGAGGAGCAGCTTTGGAAGCTATATTTTGATGGTTAATTTACTACACATGGATCGGGGGTAGGCCTATTATTTATTACACCATAGGGGCATCTAATCCCTAAATCATTTAGAATCAACTTTCCTTGTAAAAACAACATGGCAAAGTATGAAATAATTGTTGTAGGACTTTGAGAAGTAGTGCATTGGAATATATCTCATCTCCAAGTTTATAGTGATTCTTAGTTAATCATCAATCAGGTCATAGATCATTTTCAAACCAAAGATGATAAGCTAGCTCCATGTAAAGCCATGGTTGATACTCTTAAACAAAAAAATTTCAACATTTAGTTTGAGCACATGCCAAGGGCTAGTAATAGAACTATAGATGCCATGACTAGTATTGGCTCTCTAATTTGAAAAATAGATAAAGCTAGAGATTATCAGTTTCTCATCAAGAATTTGTTAGCACCATCTCATGAAACTTCAACTATTGCAATGATTTGTGATATTATTGGTCCTAATTCTATTTACTACTCATACCTTTACAACTACCTTCATGACCAATTTATACCACCTAACCTATCTCAAAAACAAACCAAAGCCTTTATTCATCATTCCACTCGTTATAATTTAATAGGATCCACTATACCACTATAGTTTTGATGAAACTCTGCTTCATTGTTTAACTTTAGTAGAGTCTATGCTAGTATTAAGAGAAGTTCATGAAGGAGTATGTAGTGCTCATTCTAGCAGGGTAGTCCTATCCAAAAAGCTCTTACACACTAGTTATTATTGGCCCACAATAGACGTATATGTCACTGCATATGTAAAAAAGTGTGACAAATGTCAATGGCATGCCAATCTGATTCATACCCTAACAAAAAATTTGAAACTGATGTTGATACCATGGCCATTTTCTACATTGGGACTTGACCTCATTGGGAAGATCAACCCCACTTCATCTAACAGCCATAAACATATCCTTATTGCCATTAAATATTTCACTAAGTGGGTTAAATCTATGCCCCTCACTTACATGACTGGAAAGTAAATTTCCAAATTCATCTTCAACCATCTCATTTGCCACTATGGTATCCCCTCTGACATTATAATTGATAATGGAGGATCATTTAAGAACAAGGATGTAGACCAATTATGTACTGAATATAACATCACACAATATTTTTATACAATATATTACCCTCAAAGTAATGGCCAAGCTGAGGCATCCAAAAAAAACTATTGTTAATATTCTCAAAAAGATTATCAATGATGCTGATTGTGACTTGCACCTCCAGATATTTCCTTCCCTTTGGACATATCGTACCAATCATCATACCCCCACAAGGGCCACTCCATACTCACTTGTTTATGGTACTGAGGCCATACTTCCCATTGAGGTAAAATTTCCTTCATTGTGCATCTCTTTCAAGCATGTCTTGGATGACCATGACTATCGAGTAACTCACCTGCAAGAGCTAGACCTACTTGATGAAAAATGCATAGCTGTGCTTAACAATCTTCAACCATATCAGAACTGACTCAAAGGCCACTATAATTGGCATGTTAAACATATAATATTTAAACTTGGTGATCTTGTTTTTAAATAAAACCACAAGAATACCATGGCTAAGAAGAAGCATAAAAGAAAATTCAAAGTAAACTGGATAGGGCCTTTCATCATTATTGCAGATTATAGATCAGGGTCATACATGCTTGCCACACCAGATGGAGAGGAACTTCTAGTGAATATTATTCATCTCAAGTGGTACTATGCTTGAGTGCTAATTTGTATTGTCTGTAAGGATTGTTTTAGTTATGCCATTTTATCACTATTCTTCTTTGTACATAATACCATCCTTATCCATCCTCTTCACCGTATCCAATTTTCACTTCTGACCCATCAGCCTAGTATGTTCTAAAGCCTAACCAGTTTTACCTTGGTCTTTGCCATTCATTACACATTTTCAACATCAAGGGATTTGATCAATTTCATCAGTTGGTTTAAGTACTTCAGACAAAGATCATATTTTGGAATAGTATGACAAAAGTTTTAGTAGTTACATCCATCATTTGTTATTCCTTTCTTACCATTAGTCTTTTTACTAATTATAACTACTTTTGGGAAAATTAGTACCATTGATCTATGTTGTTGTCTTGGTTATAACCACCTATAGGAAAAATAGGGGTAAGATTAAGCCTTGACATACCAACTTGCCACTTCATATGTCATACTATGCCTTTTTACAAATTGTGGCTATTTTGTTTGAATTGATTGCTACACTAGTCGAATTCTTCAGCTATAAGGGTGGAACTATAGTGACTTGAGGTCCTACTTTGGGACTATGTAGGCAATGCTCAATACTTATTGAGGTTAGCTCAGTCACCCTTTTTCCCATGCTCTTACCATTTTGTGAGCAACCTAAGCCACACTCTAGCCATTTTGTGAGCAACCTTAGTTTAAACGCTCTCACCGTTTTGTGATCTTGAACCATTTAGTGTCTCATCATCCTTGATCAAGTTGAGATACTCCAAAACACTTCCAAAAACATTTAAAAATTCATTAGAAAAGAACAAAAATATTGACCACTTCTTTGCCTTAAGGATTCTGGGAACCCTTACTAAGTTACAAGCAAATCACTTGTCATTTAGTTTCCCCATACTTTTTGGCTTATTTCTCTCATGCACTTGCCATTTTACAAGACCATTCCTATTCTTCTATCACACCCATTCTATTTTTTTTTCTCAGTTATCATATTCTTCCCATTTCCTAGGAGAACTACATTTGGCCTGAAGTTTTTTTTGAATATTACATCCATGGAACTATGTAGGCAACATCCACTTACCTAGTGCATATGGAGACAACTCAACCACCCCTTTCCTTTTCTTCTATTTCCTTATTTTATTTATTTGTTAAGTTGTCCCTTATTTTGTAGGTGCAATGTTCGTAGGGTTTTTATTGTGTTGTTTGTTTGTTTATTTCTACTTATTTTGTTTATTTATCTACCTATTTGTTTGATTTTAAGCACTGTTGCCTTGATTCAATTTATGTGTGTTCATTGGGTGATTCCTTTCCCACACTTACACTTGAATCCATCCATATTCATATGTTTACATTTCATCATGGTTTCTATCATTGGTGCATTATTTTCTATTGAGAATTAGATTATGGGAGTCAGTTTTCATGCATATTTTGGCCAAGTCCTCATGGTGTTATATCATTATGCCTACCGACACATGCTACAACAAACCTCAACTTTAAAAATTCTATTCAGCAATGACGACATCTCTTTGGCATCAACATCCTGATTTACTCCCAATCCTATCCCAAACAGAGTAATTAACCATGAAAGAATTTCAACCTATATTAGTTCAGATGAGCATCTCCCTAATAGTAGGTTGTTTCAAATCATCATTACCCTCTATGTTAAGTTATCATCATTCTCGACCAGATTTATCATGTTTTCCATAATCAGGGTCTAATGATTATAACTGCCTATGGGAAAATCATTGCACATCATCTCACCTATATTTCTTAATGATTATAACCACCTTTGGGAAAATCATTGTGTTGTCACCACTTTAATTTTTATACCCATATAGGGACATGTTATTATATTGTTTGTCTATCCTAACTGGGGCATCTCCATCTTCTCAATGATTATAACTACCTTTGGGCAAATCATTGTGTTATCATACCATGTTGCCACTATCAGAGTACAATGTTTATAAACACCTTTGGGAAAACCATTGTGCACCATCCTTCTTGTATTCTCAATGATTTTGACTACTTTTTCAATATCATTGTGTTTTCACCCCATCATCTTTCCTCTTTTTGGTCCCCTCATTTCGCTTCTTTCTTTTTGAGGGACCGTTTACCGACCTACTTGTGCCAACTGTTCCCTCAAGGAGGCATCATACAGTTAGTTTATCATCATTGTAGTTGTAGGCATACATGAACTTTTCATTCTTTGAGAAGATGTTATTGTGATTATAGCTTGCAACACTTTTCCAAATAGGGGCAAACTATAGACACCTAAAACTGGCCATCGATCACCTCCAATCAGGGTTTTGACCAATTTCCCCCAAAATGCATAATTTGGCCTTAAAAACACTAAAACATGCTAAATGATGTAAAACTAACATATTCAAGTGCAAATTTTGGTCAGGGTATCACTAAATGGGCTAATACAATGTATGGGCCAACTAACTTTGATCAGATCATTTCAAGTCAAAATACCAATTTTGCACCTAGGTAATCTAGATTGATCTTTCCTATCAAATCTTCTGCACAAGACACATGCCTTTGTTATTTGTTATTGGTAACATCCTAAATGGGAATATAAATCTAATGCATCTAACACCACCTTCTAATTCTAATGCAGTCAAATTTTGGATCAATAATAAGGCATTTTGATCAATTTTAAGTAATTTGTGCACAAGTGCTTAAACATACTTAAGAGCTAATTAACCCAAATCAAGGCATAATTTATAATTTCATGGAAACTTGTTGAATACTTGTTTTTATAAATGAATATTGAATATCTGCATCATCAAGTGACCTCATTTCTTAAGAAGACATCCCTAGGCCATAAATGCCATAAATATCAGGATTCATGCCCTCCATGCCTCATCAATGCCTTCCATGCCTCTTAATTTCCCCTTCTTCTAATGTTATGATGAGTATAATTATAAAATTAATTCCAAAAATTGAATTAATCCTCAACCACACATCTCAATCTTGAGATGGATGGTTCAGGTTGATTCTAGACATTCTCAAAAATCTATAAATAGGAGGCCTTACCACATCATTTCTAAGCTATTTTGGTGCAAAGTTATTATGCTCAAATATCTTCAAAAGTGATTGCAATTAGTGTTACCATGCCAAATTGATTTCAATCCAAGCCAAACCATAATCCAAAGGTACCAAGGAGAGATGGAGGTATCCAAGATTTCATTTCCAAAGACTTCATGAGCACAAAACCTAGCAAGCCACTAATACAAAGGCATTTGGAGCATCCAAAGAAGGTGAAGGAATTATTGTGTTTTATTCCTTGATTTTTAGTTGTTTGTCATTTGTTTTTGTTAACTAATCTCTCCCAAGTGTCTAGGCCTAGATATGTTATGCTAGTTAGTGTGTTTCTTTCATTTAATTTTCATTTTAGAACTAACACCATACTAAACTTCCTCTCTTGAGTCAAATTCCTAGATCACATTAAGTACTATGAATCTTTGACTAGTGCTGTAAGGGATGCTACTGGTAATGTAATTATAAGGTTGGATGTTTAATACCTCAATTACTATTTAAATATCCCAACATCACCAAAAGTAATTGATATGATAATGGAGAAAGCTAATAATCAGTGGGAAACTAAGATAACAAAATGTATTAAAATAATGAATACATATTACTTGAAGAAAGTGAAGCAACCCTCAAGGTTTGCTAAGCACATAGTAAGATCAGATTTTATTCAAGAAGTTGATGACATCATTCAGTTGTTATGTAAAATTAATGGAGAGAAGAATGCTAAATGTTTTTCAACTTGGATGTATGCTTAAATTATAACTATTGATGTGACCTAAAGCTCTTCCAAGATTGAGTGGGAAAGAATGATAAGTGACAATATAGATTAACAGTTGAAGAATGTATTGTAGAATTTTGATTTTAAAATGACATCATACCTTGTATACATAGCTACTTCAAGTGGAGTTTTCTCAAGACTGAAGACAAAAGGCACATTGTCATTTGTGTCAATATATGAATATTACACTCAACTAGTTCTTCTACAATACTACAAGTGTTACATTATAGTAAATGATGGGTTCTTCTATGAACTTATTTTTAAGTTAAATGTAGCCTTGAAATATAGGAGAGTATAAAATGAAGCATGGGATGCAGTTACACAATATGGTTATATTTTCATTCAATTCCTTGACTTTACATACATCAGATTGGGAGGTTTCTTAGGAGCACCTATCAAATTGCCCAGATACCCAAGTGACAAGTGGATTCTCATGGAATTTTACAGACAACTTGCTGAACTACATGACTTGTAGTCAAAAGCTCACCATGCAGCCATCAATTTTTCTAGTGTCATTGGTCATTACTATTGTCCAAGCATTTATAAAGCCAAAAATGTACAAAAAGAGATGTACCATCATTACACCCAAGCACATTTTGAGTCCAATATTAGCTTTGATTGTAGAGGGGTGACACAAAATATAGTTTCTTTAGAATACATGCATATCCTAGCTTTTGAATATTTTTGGACTGACTACAGAGATGAATTCAATGTAAGGTGAAGAGACAACAGAAGGTTATCTATGGATAAAATTAATGCTTTTGACTTGAATACCATTCTTGAAGATATGGAGGATGATGAAATTGTCACAAGTGATGATTTTCATGTAGCAAGAGGGGATAGTGCTCTAATTATAGAAATTATTTTTGGTAATGACCATGATAAAATAATTTTTAATAGGAATTCAAATGTTTTGGAAATGAATTCCACTTTTCTCCTTGACAAAGGCTACTACATGAAGGAGTTGAAAAGTGAAACCACATGTGTGGGTCAGCAAAGGAAAGAAATGGTACAAGGAGACAATAGCCAAGTGTATACAAAGAAGATAAAGTTCAAAAGAAATAATGATGATACATATTCAATAATAAAAGATAAGGAGCCTATTCAACTAATTGTTTCTACTCTACCATTGGTCACTCTTATAGGTATTTCTGTTCCTACCATTCTCACCACTTCTTCCATTTCAACTTCCATTGCACCCACCATAGATCCATCAGTATTGATGCCTCCTCCTAAGACTCATATCACCATAACTCCTAAAGATTCTATTTTGAAAGATATTCTTCTTCCTCCTCCTCCATCTCCTCCACCTACTTATACACCTCTTCCTTCCTCAATAGAGCAAGTCATAACTGAAAAAGAACCTGAAAGAATGACTACCGAGGAAGAGAAATCATCTCTAGAAAAGCAACAAGGAAAGACAAAAGAAGTAGCTGAGATCAAGAAAGAAGTTGGAGAGAAAAAAACCATAGAAAGGAAAAATAGTTGAATCCGAAAAGGAAACACTTAAGGTAAAAAATGAAGGAGAGATTGAGAAAGAAGTAGATCTTGAGGTAGTAACAAGAGAAGTGATATAAAAATCCAAATAGGAAGAAGTAATTGTTGAGAAAGTGGTAAAGACAATAAAAACTAGTTGAAAAAGAAGCTGAGATGGAGATTCAAAAAGAGGTAAAAAATCAAAAAGTTCCTTCGCAAGAATTAATAATTAGAAATAATTAGCAACATATGGTAGTTCATAAAGATACTTCCAATTCTATAGATTTCTCATCTTGGTTAGCTATGCAAACAACTTCAGAGGCAAAATAAGTGATAAATATTAAGGAGATAGACTTACAACCACTAAAGAGTCTAGATAAGAGAGGTAAAAATCCCAAGCCAACCAAAGTCTACTTCAAGGGATGAATAAAAAAGAAGTCACTGAAGGTGACTTAACCATTTCAAAGATACTCCTTGGAGAAGTGACTACTAAAAGTTTAAAGGAAGATACTCAGACTTTAATCAACACTCTTGTCAAAAATCTGGATGAGGAAAAAGCTGCTAAAGCTAAATTGAAAGAACAAAATGCATAATTATGTGAAATAATAGCTGAGGTTGCCAAATCTATTCCACAACAAACTATTATTTTAGGAGAACCAATTAAGTAGTGAGTGATTACTAAAGTAGAATAAATTGGTGATAAGGTGAAGGTAGTTGATGAGTGGATTGAGGATATGCATCAGAATGTTCAGAAGATCTTCCATGATATTCCATGTATTCACGGTGACATTGTAAATAAGATAGATGAGATGAAGGAAATAATAAAGGAAATTGAGAGTGAAAATGGAATTCCCAGGTTATAACTTGAAAGTTTACAAGTAATTATAAATAGTCAAGGTGTGATCATTCTAGCTCATTTACTCTCATTTCCATTGATATTGTTATTATTACACTATAGTTTATGTTTCCAATTTAGACACTAGAATATATTTGAATTTTTTAATTTACTAACATACTTATTATATATTCATTAGTGTAATTAGTTTAGCTAATTTTGAAAATAAAAAATTAGGGTAGACATAAATGGCTTACCTCAACTCTTGCTTATGTCTAACCTAGGGTTTCTTAAACCCTAATTTTCATAGGGTTTCATGGATAATTTCATATCAATGTTATTTTATTACAAGATTGATTAAACTTAAGTTACCATTTTATTTAAAGTACCTACATCATTCAAAGGTTACCTATGGTTTGACCTAATTACCTCAAATCTATTTTTTTAATATTTGCATCATGCCTAAATCATGACTATGTAAATGTAGACACTATTTATGAATTATATAACACCTCACACTTATACACCTAAAAATGCATATCATGGATATACCTTCAACTTTTAGACCTTCCTACTACCAAAAGGCTTGCATACACTATCTCTTTATTCCAAATTACTTATCTCTTAGTTTGACCAATCTTATTTTGATGTCCAAGGCCTTTTATCTTATCCAGAATGCTATAACCTGCTTATCATCTATCTTTGCAAGTTTTGGACCTATGCCTATTTTCTAGCTCTTTGAACACTTGCATCCTAGTCAAATGCCTACATCGATGCAAATGTCCTATCCTAATGCAAGTATCCAATACCTTAAAGTTATCAAAATTTACAAATGAAATGTATTCCTATGGTTGGCCTAAATGCTTTCATGCAATATATTCTTCAAATGGATTGGTATAAATACAAGATCAATCCTCATTTATTATTCACCTACCACATACCAAATAAATCATAAGGCAACTTACCAAATGCATTCAATCAAGCATTGAAGTGAGCAAATCTTTCCTAATTTTCATAATTTCCATATTAGTCATAGGGACAACACATCTACCAATATGAAGTATTGAAAGAGCATCTCATGAGCCACATTTTCCAACTTATAAGTTAGGTCACTCTATGTACTTGACTATCACACATTGCATCTTGATACAAATACAAGCCAACATGTAAGGGAGAACTACATAAGTTTGAGGCCCTCTTCAAAGTATTAGCTATGTAGGCAACACTCATTGATAGAGGGGTCTTTGGGGTAGCTCGACACCATTTTCCCACTAACCCATTTTTTCCATAGCCATTATGAAGATGAATAATTAGAGTTTTGCTATTTGAGAAGGAATGACAACCCATGATACATATCTAAGCACACCAGAGTGAAGGTGACATAAAACCTAGAATATTCTAGGTGATTACATCTAGATCCAACATGTATTATGTATAAAACACCTATGTACAGGTTATATAAAAGTGTCGATGTAATTATCTGAGGTCAATACGAGTGTCCAAGGCCACACGAGTATAATTTCTATAATCAGATAATTGATCCAATATGTTTCCTTCATGTTCTAGATCTATGATTTGTATTAGCATCATAACTAGTTAAGTATCTTATTTTTATAATCATTACAATATCTAGCATTGCTTGGATATTTTAGGTGCCCATGATGAGGACACATGGTTCAATCTAGCTTCCATAGGCCCCATCAATTTATTTGATAGACCATAGACCTCCTAGCTGCATGAGATCACACCACATGCCATAATATTATTTCTTTGGGCCCCCAAGATGGTTCACATACTTTTAATCTAAAGTCAAGCTCCTAGATGCCTAAGATCATACCATGTAGCATGATCTTATTTCCTTGCTCCCCAGAATGGTCTATATGTTTTCAAGTCTTAGGAGAGGTACCAAATGAGTAAGATATGGAGAAGTATCAAGATCTTGTTTCACTAAGATCACATATATCATCATCTCAAGTGGACACTAGATTGGGCCCTTGATGAGTAAAAATATGTTGTATGGCATGAAATACAAACTATATGACACAATGGCATCCACATCAACCTTACATGTGATTAAGACAACTATCAAAACCGTAATACCTAAGATTATGCATAAGGATTGGTAGATCACCAAATTATTTCATGGTTTCCTTTTGATCCTTCTTTTGAAAGAAATTTAACCTATCTTTGATTGTTTTCAAATTAACAAATTAGGGTTTATGCAGTTTCCTTCTTAAACCTGGTAGTTATGCTTATATCAATTAGTAGACTAGATCCTAAAGAGGGTTATTCGATTATGCATTTTTGCCCTCTGGTTTTGGCCTATTTTTTCCCTATTTTGATTGTAAATGGCTTATTATCTATTATGTTTAATCTTTAGTCTTAGTCAATTTTCTTTGAAATAGATTGAATCGACTGTGGTATTATACCATTTAGTCTTCCATCTTTTGAATGGACTAAGGTAATTGCATATTTAGAAAAAATCCCCTTTTTAATTGCTAATTTTATAGGCTTTTTCATCTTTCCTTCAAGCTTTTGCCTTAGCCATTTTTAATTTCAAGTTGAGAAATTTGAAGTCTAACAATTAGTTTTCTATTTTTATGTTTGGATCATTCGAGGATCTGCCATCTATCAATATCTCATAGCTTTGCTTCTCTAGAGCACTTCAAATAAAGAACTCATGTTTTAACCCTCTAGGTGTCCAAGATGATGCCAAGTGACATAATCCCACTTTCTTGGGCCCCCATGTTACATCCCAATTCCTTGCCAGACAAACTTGCTACATTATTTGTGGATAACCATAGCTGACAAATTCAAATTTGACTTATTTTTCTACTAAGATTGGATATATATACTATTAAGGGATAGTAAAATATTGTTTATATACATGATGGTACATTATTTCTTTACTATGATTTAATTATAGTGTATGTGTTTACATTTTGAGCATATTGATATATTGTTTCAGTTAAATTTTATGCTATATGTTTATCATGATTATTATGGTCTAACTATCTACTTTGTTGTGAGGTGGATATAGAACTTATCCCTTAAGGTGTGATGGAGGGAGAGCATCATCAGAGAGGCTGACATAGATAGAGATGTCAGAGGAGGACATAGAAATTGATGGGTACCTTGTACACACATAGATAGCTAGTACATGATTATATGCATAATTAAATGATTAGCAAAGTATTTTTAATGCTATTTGTATTAGATAGTCATTTATACTTGGTTTGCTAGCATATTTTAATGGTTTTGTGGAATTGTCTTACATGACTTGCATTTTAGTTCAGGTTTACTCTTGGGTGATTTTATCTTGTGCGATTTACATGTGACCATTAATTCTTGAGAGATTCAAATAATTTGATTTAATTCATATTTGTTGACTTATTCATCATGGCTTTAGGAAGAGGTTAATTAGTGAAATTACAAATTTTGTAATTAATGTATAAATGAATAAAAAATTTAAGAAAATATCTTTTGCGAGAAAAAAATGGAAAAGAAAGAAATCTATTAATTAATAATTTAAAAAAAAGATAAAGCAAAAAAAAAAGAAAGGAATGTAAACAAACAAAGAGAAAAACCATAAAAGGTGAAAAGATATGATTTTCTTCATGGAAGGAAAAAAAATAGATTAGAGGATGATAGAGAGGCACAATTCTATGTATTAGGCAGTGCATAAAAGTGGAGAAGCACACAAGGAAAGAAGAAAAGTTTGTGAAGTAAAAGGAAGGACTACATAGATTACTAGGTAGGTAAAGCAATTCTTTTTTGGAGTTTGTTCATGTATAAATTTGGGTTGAAAATGGTCTAAACAATGTCTGTTGTGAACTAAAAATAAATAAAGGCCAAACCTTAGACCTATGTCTATTGGTTGTATTGAGAATTAAAAGGTATGTATATACCTATTGGTGTAATTTGTTGTATTACTACCGTTAACATATTCTCTTGTAGTAACTATATATATATTGTATTGAGAATTAAAAGGTATGTATATACCTATTGGTGTAATTTGTTGTATTAATAATGTTAACATATTCTCTTATATATATATATATATATATATATATATATATATATATATATATATATATATATATATATATATATATACTCCCTTAGCGCACACAATACCACTCAAGATAGGTTAATTTATATACATGTAGTCATTATGCTTATACCAATATTTATAAGAGACTATGTTAAATGGTATGGTGATTTGATATATTATTTTTATAATACATTAAACTAATATTATGTTAATACACAATAGGAGCCTGTGACAAGTTGATATCCATAATGGATAATACGGATTTGGGATTTATGGCTAGTTAAAATTTTGGTGTATCGCTGCAATCCAGGTATGATGATTTGCACCCAGAAAAGGGTGAACTCATATCAGGGGTATAAAATCTATATTTATTAAGTAAATAGAATACGGTGAATTTATAATAGAAATGTAATAATTACCCTGCTGTTGGTGTCTCCCAATTTTGTCCTCAGCGTATGAACTGTGTGTGTGAGCTTTTAAAACATAATAAATCTCTACTATGAGTCACTGGATTAAATATTGGTTATTGCATTTATAGTAAGGAAATTGTTGTATGAATATATTAGCTGGAGTTGAATTTATTTATGAGTCACTATACCTTATTCTCTAGCCATTATGATACCAATGGCGTCGACGAGGTTTATTTTCACCTGTGTTTTGAATCGTTGCAAGCTTCCTTTACATAGTTATAAAAGACTTTTACGTAGTTATTAAGCTTGGTATCAGAGCAGAAAAAAGGGAATAATATTATAAGAGGTCACATAATATTAAAAAGTGTGTGTTGAGATAATATTTTATCATGGAATAGTCCATATTAAAACTACAAGCTAATACTATATCCAATTTATAAGCCACTAATACTTATGGGATTAAAAATTTATAATATATTTTATTATCCCATTTTATAAAATTGGATATATTATAATATATTGCACATCATCACTAATAATATATGTCGTATAGAGGTTTCTCCCATATTACAAGTTGGATATATTATATTATAAACTTTATAATATAGTTATTAATCTGATAGTATCCCGTATTTGTATAGTGGCTATATAAGTCTTTTATAATGATATAGATGAAATAATATTAGATGATATCAAAACTATTATTTAATAAGAGGTTTCATTAATATTAAGATTAATAACATAGATGATAGTAATCATCAAGCTTCAGATATAAGAGGTCAATGACTTTTGTAATAATTAAGCTTAGTAATCATGGAATTTTATTAAGGATTAATACAATATATATTAATCAAATTCTTGTGAGGGAGTACTCGGGCTGCATGTGGAATGAAGACCCTAACATGGTAATTATGGAATAGTCCATGTCTAATAGTGATAAAAGAGCTCGAAAGAAGTGTCCATTGATATAAACACTTAGAGCTTTGTCATATGGAGTATTAAATTAATTGTCTAAGCACTTATCTGTACGAGGGAGAAACTTTGATAAAAGTTCAATTTTAAATAGAGTGATTAAAACTCCCATACTCCTATATGCATGGTATATTAGTTTTTGATAGTATAACTAGTCTATATAGAGTGAGTTGGATAGCATATAATTTGTGACTCAAACACAAGATGTGAATGTAACATTAAATCAAGTTATAGAATGCTTAATAAGAAATATAGGTGTATATATAAATATTTCATAGTGGTGTATTGTTACAGTTATAACTCCACGAGTGGATTATGAACCATGTTTAAGAGTTACATGTAATTTAATGAATGCGTGCATTGAAAACCCTAAAACATGTTACAAACACTAGTTTGGATTTAAGTATGTAACATAAGAACATATTGAAAATGGTTGTGTTGGGTCATAAGCCTAAGATCGTAACTGGAAGTATGATTTTACCTAATCATCTAGTGTTCGAGGGACCAAATCTATATCTATATTAAAATAGTATTTTAGAAAACCAAATGAGATGCTTAAATGAATGATTTAATAGATTTATGAGTCCTCTGTTTCTCTGCACATGATTGATTGACTGTTTGTTATATGTAGTCTGCATTGAGTACTTGAGTGCAGTACATGTTATGAGATTATTAATATGTATAAATGCTTGGCTATATCTAGTATGTAATGATGCATCATGATGAATTATTATATGTTATGTTACTTTGGGATTGTAGTATACAATTTAATCTTAGGGTATACCCAGGTGGTATAACCCTGTACTTGTTTGGTTGTTATTATGTATGTAATTATTTGATTCTTGAAATCATAAGTTGGTTATGTGTTTTTGTGTAGTTTGAATTATGATAGTATGAGATATCATAAAGTACTACAATATAAATACATGTTGTGCCCAGATGGTGCATGTACTATTGTTATGTCTAGACTGACATCTACGATAGATTGATTTAGTGTATGCATGTTTGTTATTACTATGAATAACATATTTTGTAATAATTGGTAAGTATTTGTGTATGCATGTATATAATATTTGAGAGTGTAGAGTATGCTAAGATGGAATATTATTATGTTCTGTAAGAACTATGACTTGTTCTATTATGTCTAGTTGCTTAAATAGAAGTTTTCATGTATTTAAGGCTACTTTATATGACTATTTGTGGAAAAAGTAGTAGCTATGTCTTAGAATACTAGAATTTAGTAATATGGGTTATCATAGGGTGTAGTATGTTTAAAAACTAATTATGGTAGTGAGAATATGTAATTACTCAGGTGGTGTAAAGTGTAGTCATTATTTCTAGTATGGGATAGAAAATAATGTAAGATTCATTCATATGTTTGATGAAATAAATATACGCTTTTGTTACTCTTATGCTTAGCATGTTATATGATGTGTTTGCTAGTAGGATGTAAATTAAATGAATCTTTTGGTTTAATTATATTTGAACAATTTTCATTGATAAAATTGAGTAAGGAGTGAGATGGACTTCACTGGCTTACTAATATCACAATGATAGATGAAGGTAGTTCAATCAAGTAGTGTGTATGAATTTGATTGATCTATAGATCATTATTATTTATTATTTATAAAACTTTAGGCCAAAGTATGTTTAGTGAGACATTATCATTTCATGAGTATGATTTACATGTTTGTGTGATATCTTACAATAAAACAATTTTCTATGATACACTGCATGTTTAGTTTAGAAATCATATAACACATGGGTACTTGTCTCTTTGGATTCCCTCACCATCACTATCTACTCATCCATGAAGGGAAGGCTATTTCTTGATGATATTAGTGTGGGGGATCCTTAGTCTGTGGTTGGTGTAAAAAAGTGCTTAGATGATGCTCTCCCTCCCCATAATAGTATTACTTATCGAGATGACACTTGAGAGTGCCACAAATACTTGAGTTTGGGAACTATGCTTCAAGGGAGCCATGTATCTTATTTGTACATTATATTATATTGTACTTCTTATTTAATATTATCATGAAGAGATGTAATTACTTATTATTGAATATGGATAGTGGTGGCTGTAGACTTATATCAATTGTGACAGAGTTAATATGATTACTTTTTATATTTGCATTACAATGTGCTCTCATGATATTAGAGATCAATGATATGTGATGTGTTATGCTTATTTTCTATTATTACACTTTGAGTATTTATTATGGTCTTTGTATATTCTCATGGTGTTATCTATTTTTGGTATGCATGTTTATTTTTAAAAAATCACATATTTCTATGTCTAATCTAGTGGGGTTGTTACACCCCAAGATGATCAAGACATAGAGAGCAAATAATAGACCTTATAGATAAATAAGACACTACCATATGATAACATCTCATTTATTTGTGTCCTCAAGTCAATCAAGGTAGTTAGATGAATGGCTTATCAAGCAAGTCCCTAATATGATGCTACGTAGCATAATCTCAAGGCTCTAGGGTAGGAAAATATTCAACATTAAGCAAGGACCTGTAGAGCTTTAGGTGAGCGGGATCTTATCACCTATCAAGATCTCATTACACTATACCTAAAGAAAATTCAAAATCTTGGGACTTTCAGCCAAGCTATGATTTAACATAAAGTTGCTACATATCAAGACCCTGGAATATCATGGACATGCTGGCTTTCCTAAAGTGGAGAGAAGTGGACACGTTGGATGACTTCCCAAGGTTGATATATGAACCTCCATGAAATGGATCAGGGCCTAATCTTGATGGTCTTCTTTCTCGTCTAGGCCATCAAGATCCATAAATTAGATTATGATTCTAATTAGATTTGTGCAATCATGAATTATCTTGTCTCTTAGTAGTGAAAGGAGCGTGTCACATAAATTCCTAAGCAAGTTAGATAGTGGCATTAACCAAAATATTTGGCATATACATTGGGATCGAGCAAGATCATAAAAGATAAAATGTTGCTTTAATTAGACAAGGTCATCATCAAGTAAAGTATGGCCAACTGACTATCCCAAAGGGATCTTTAACAACTTCAATCACTCAAAACTCAAGTCAAAGATAAGTTAGTATGGCCTTGAACCTAATTTCATCAAGATTGTGTGAGGCCCAATTTAAATTTAGATAGAAATAGGCATGCCTCATTAAATATTTGCAACCATCGATCACTGGGTTGGTTTTATGACTCAGTGGACTAAATCGTCTATATAGGATAATTCAAAGGATGAAAAGGGGGCTGGTCCATTTAAAATTGAAGCTAAAATAAAGGACCGTGCCATTTTCATTACCTATTTTTCTTGTTTTCCTAGTTTATTTTCCCCCTTTTTACATGAGTTGAGGCTATTTGAAGACCTTTTTGTAACTCGTATGAGTATTGATGAATTTTATATTTATTTTTCATGAATTATATTTTGCATGAAAGCTTTGTGAATGATATTGATTGTATATGTATGTCTATGGTGACTTTGTTTCCCTCTTATACATAGTTACTTGGTCCTCAAACTCTTGCACCATCTCTGCTTCTTGGTTATGCTATGCTGGATAAATAGAGATTGATTTATCAAGAGATTTATCTACTCAATAGAGACATAGTTGTTCTCATTAGAAAGTGATCTCATATTTTCTCTCTACCCTCTCTCTCTTTTACTCTTCTTTTTATCTCTTTGTTAGATTAGCTTTAAAATAGGTTGAATTGTAGCCAATTCTTAAAGTCATATCTAGACTACATGTTCATGTGCTTGTCTTATTTTATGTATTGTAAAATCTAGATAAAAGACAAGTGCTAATTAATGAGGAGTCCATTAGTAAATCTAAATGAGTTGAATTTATCCTAGTCCGAGTTTCTTTTATGAATATCTAAGCGTATCTTATATAGGCCCATTGTATGAAACAAATTGCTTCAAATAACTAAGGTATCTAGTTCACCATGATTTGGTAGACAAAGACCTTAGGGAAGTTGTTGCCTAACCTTCTTCCTTTCAGGAGAGGTAGAATGGAAAATGGGAAATCCTCACCAATTGAGTCTTTCCTCTCCTCTTTTCCTCCTAGAATTGGTGTCTTGTGCCAAATGGATCATCAACATAATGTCCATGTATTTGATTTACCTCCAATTGCCTTTCAAAAGTGCAATTGGGAATGTTATCGAGAAATGCAAAATTTTATGACAATAGTTGGCACTAACTGTGGGACCTCGCTCCCTAGCAGAATGCAAGAGAGCTCTAGTTTCTTTGGTAATCGATTGCTTCATTGTTATGAATCCCCATGTGTAATACATACTTATATGCCTTGATTTATCCAACTGATAGCCATTTATCCTTCTTAATCATATAATAAATGAACATGTATTATTGACCTAGATCACTTGTTTTGATAATCATGCACACCTTCTTGTTCATTTGTCTATTTAAGGAAGCACATTAGAGAATTTTTCAATCAATCATGACTTCTAAGGAGAAAACACTGTGTACTTTATGGTGGCTTGTTGAACAAGATTTTGATCATTTAAAATGGGAGTTAAAATGGTTTCCGAGTGTACAAGATGCAATCAAATGGTGTCCATTACTTGAACAACACTTGCATGGAAAATTTGATTGAGAAATGAAAATTTTCAAGTATATGTTTCAGGATTTTGGATGAAATTTTCAAGGTAAAATTGATAGGCATGATTAGAGGCTTTTGAATAATATGTCAAAAGTTTTCAACTTGGTGAAAATTTTGACTAATATGTTGTTTGAATCATGGTAGGTACCACATTGGAAGTGCGATAGTTATGATGCTTCACTGACTATACATTTTAGAATAAGAGACGAATGCAAACAGGATTAATACACATTTCAAAGCTATGAGATGGATTAGACTCTTTTAGAGGCAATGGGCAAAAAATAATAAATAGATGCATTATTAATGTTTAGGCAATATTTTGTGGGTGAAGAAGGACTAGACATGAAGGTAATTAATAAATTTCTTATTGCATTTAAAAACGCAAGTTGCATATTTGAATCCTCGTCAGTTTCAAGATCACAACACTTCCTTCTGTGACATTATCACCTATGCACATTCTATAAAAATGAACTAGAATGTGGAAGCATGTGATATCTAGGTGCCCAACGGGTCTATTATGAAGCACTTGTCAATGCACTAGTATATAACATAAATTATAAACAACATTAAGTTGTATGTCTACCCACATTTTGTGTATTGTATGTCAAACAATAGCATACTAGATACACAACATTAGAGCAAAAAGTTTTTTTTAAATCATTATTAGGATTTTTATTTGTTTTGTATATCCTCATGTATAACATGTTTCAATTCCAACACATTGGGAATACCTTTTTAAGGGCCTCTGTAATAAGTTTCTTATCAAGAAGATCATTGGGTACATTAGTACCCCATGTTTCAAGGGTTTTCTTCAACAACCTCTTTGCGAATCAAGTTAGTTTTCATTACATGGAATGTTGATTCAATAACTTCAATTTATTTCAACCTTGTACAGTAGCTATTATATATTTTATATTTTTAACACTTGTGTGTGAGCCCATTGGTGAATTGTCCACAAGGCACCCCTAACAGAGTTATGGTTGTCAATAACCAAATTTTACTCATACTTGCTCTTTGGCATAGCTTTATCCTTTCAGATTGGCCCATTAGAAGTTCGATTGGAGACTTTTCTTCAAATGTTGCATTGACATACTCACATGATATCCTCTTTCATTGGAGACTTCATTTTTTCTTTCTTGATTTTAAACTTCTTGTACAACAGTCCTATTTGGAATGGATATGCTTGTAAGTAAATGAATATCTTAACCTTTCTCAAGGTCTTCCCATGCATATATGTCCACGTGTTTTAAATCCTGAATTAGGTCGATACTTTTATATTCATTCTATCCCTTTCAACTTGAAATTAAGACCAACCCTTAAAAGATCACCGATTACAACTCTTCTACTCCACCTTTTTCAAGTGTTGTTTCTTTCAAAATTTTCCTCCTTGTCTTTTCCTTAGTTGTATATCTACCTATCTAGCTGGATCATAACCATTCCATCTATCAAATTTTCCAACACACTCAAGCTCAAAATTCTCCACTTTCTCATTAGGTCTTCTTCGCTTATTTTTCCATTTTGCTTCCAATTTTGCAAGTGACCTTACGCACACATCCTAATGGAGTGTAGTTCAGAATGGAGTGTAGTTGAGACATGCTTTACGCACACATCCTTTTTGTAATTTATCAGCCTGGTAAACCTTGGCACCGCACCTATATCATACCAATCTTTTGAATAGCTTGGATCTGACTTCCATTTTCTTTGATGTTTCAAACTTGGCCTTTCCCACATCGAAATGAGTTTGGAATATCAGCTTCATCTGTAAATGTTAGTTGATGTATACAAGGAGATCCTTTTAACTTTTTTTTAAAAGCCATTAAACTTTTTCGAAAAGCCATAACCCAGAGTGGAACACAGCATTTGATCTATTAAAGTAGATCTGATAATGATATTCTCAATTGAATGTCCAGAAAAATTAAACCTGAAATTCTCATATGTTGCACTTCTTAAACTTGAGCTAAAAAAATTTCTTTGAAGAAAGTGGAAAATTCTTTTACCAATATTTGACTCAACTCTCTAAAATCATAGGTGGTTTATCTTCATTAGCCTCTGATACAAGACGTAGTGCCCTGGATCAATCGAAACCACTGATTTCTCACAATCCGTAGATCAAAGTGATGACCTTAAAAACTGTGTAGAAAGACCATCGCCTTCAATGTGTGTCCACTTCTTCCTGATCCATGATCAAATGTATTTGGAGGTAATCTGTCTATTGATGTCATTTGTATGATGGGAGCTCGTGCCTGGTCAAGAGAACAACTAGAGCTCAAAGTAATGGCCTCTTTAACATTGCTCTATTTTTGGCATTGAACTAAATGGCATTCAAAAAATATGATTTGAACTAGAGCTATTTTACCAAAAAAATTACAAATCTTGAAGGTATCGACTGCTTATTTTCATTTGTTCAAAGCTATTCTGATGTAGGTCAGCACGAGAAACCGAAGCTACTGCAGGATATTCGAAAGGATTTTCATCGTAGCTTGTATGGCCCAACCATTTCCCTTGGCGTCTCTATTAATTAAATTAGATTTTGAAAACTCCATCTTAGAGTGTATCAACCACAATGACTACTCGGTAATTCGATCTTCTGTCTATACTCTTTGCAAATATTCCATTATTATTGTCCATTTTACAAAATGAAATGAGCTTCTTTCCTTGAGTTGTTGCGGATGGGGTATTCTAACTTTATTGCTAAAACAAGCATTATGAGCAATGCAAGAACACGACTTGCAACTATTCTCATACTCTCAAATTCGTCCATTAATGCCAAAGCTTCACTTTGTATGAAAAGCATATACCAAATACTATTGTGCAAGTTATCCATTCAAAACATAGCCAAAAAAAATGCCTTCCAAGTACGAGAAGCCAACACGAGGAAGAGGAAAAAAAGGGAACAATTTCTCTAAGTTGCATTTATTGCAAACACACACACACAAAACAAAAAATGCAAAAGGAGATCCCAATACATGATGACCTCCTAGATGGTTGGACTGCTCCAGAGATCCCAAACATGGAACCCCCTGTTTAGTCGGCACCTTCCTAAGGATGGCCTTCTGTCTCTACCTCCTGAGTCGGTGACATGTGCTTGATTTTCTCTCTGATTATTTTTAGTTGTGCTTGTTTTTACCGTGCTTTGTCCGGTAGTTTGTTGATGTTTTGAGCCGGTGTTTTTTCCCGGCATGGAGTATGGGTCGTGATCTGTCCAACCACATTACTATGTAACCTTCTATATGATATTTTTATTTTTTAATATAATATGAGGCGTTCCAATTGTAAAAATGCAAAAGGAAAGCAAGCCAAATTTTGAAAAACCAAAGTATTTACAAAGGGGGGAAGATAACAAAAGGACAATATAAATCCATTAATGGGTTCGAAGAAGTATGGACCTAAATGCAATAGCTTCACATGAGCAAGAAAGATGAGGATTTTGATGTAGCTCAAGTTGAGACAAATTGTTGACCATACTTTGGATTAAGGATTATGTTCATATGGTATAATTTTCTCTAGAAGAAAGATAGCAAACAACACTGTCATGACATGAATGCAAATGGAGAAACATTCAACATATGTTTCCTATCTAGGTCTGGAAATGTGATTGAAATTGAGTGTTGTAATGAATCTATAGGAATTGGTAGAAAGAGATTTTAAAAACAAAAAGTTTCAATAATAGGATCATTTTTATTTTCTTTTTGAGTTTCTTCTTCGTCACCTTCTTCAATAACTTTGAATGTTTCATATTTAGGTTACAGGTATGTTGGGAGACATATTTCTTCTAGATCACTCCCATACTCCTTAGTTGACCAAGGGTCCATTTGTAGAATTTGATAATCAACTTATTTTGATCGCCTATCTCTCTTTCTGGTGTATGGTTCATTGGGAAATCTTCATGCATGTAGTATTCACCTTTGATTATTAGTGACTCCTTTATTTTGATGTGTTCTTGATCAACCTCCAAATTGGAAATTTCCATTTATGGGAGCTAACATAGGTAGGAAGAGTAAAATCCATGAAGGTTCTTTTTAATCCCTTCGTTAGACGAGTTGTATTTCTGATGAAGAGCAAACCATTGGCAAATAATTAATTTTGTTTTCTTTGTGATAGGAGATTTTGTTGGAAGATCTTTCAAATGTTGAAGAAATGAAGCATGCCATTAAATTTTCTTATTGGGTACAACGATAAGCATTGTTTTCATAGGGAGTTGAAAGGGTATTATTCTCTTCATCATAGAGAAATATCTCTGAATCATCATCACTATCTTCATAATGCAAATGATACATTTCAACACATTTTTTATCATGTGGTTCAATCACCATTTCCAAAGACAAATCTTGTTCACTAAAGATTGTATAATTGAAACAATCGAGAGATGATGAGAGTGTTTTTAATTATTTTATTTTTGAACATTAATGTGTATGATTGGGAATTTTCTCTCAAATTTGTTTTTGTGGAGAATGTGAATTCTCCATGATGAATTTAAGTTTCTTCATGGCAGGTAGCATTGTGTAGACACTATTTGTGGTGTTTGGAAGAGATTTTATAGTATGTCTCCTTAGTTTCCTTGACAGAATGGGACATAATCATATCATCTTCAATTTTGACTGCTTCTTGTTGTGCTTTTTCCACATCACATACCTTTTTCTCATCAAGATGAAATGTATTTATGGATGAATGGCAACATTAAAGAGATATATATGATTGTTGGAACTTTGTTGATTAGCTTTTGGAATTAACACTAATAGTTTGTTGAAACATGATATGAAATTTCTCAGACTCTCTTCTTCTATCTTTTAGATTTGGAAAACCTTAGACAATAGTGCACGTATGTCCATAGGTGGTTCAAATATATCCATAAACATATTTTTCATGGTGTCCCAATCCAAAATACACCCATATTTCAGGTGATAGAAGCAATCAAAAGTAGGTCCAATAATGGTTTCAATAGGGAGACATCTTTTTAATAAACTCTAAAAAAAACTGCATGCCATGATGAAAGATCGAATGTGATCATATGCACTTTGAGAGTCTTCTCCTAAAAAATTCATAAAGTTCCTTCTTAAACTTGAAGGTAAGGTAGTATATTAGACCAAAGCCAAGAATCCAAAGTAATTTCCCCATGGGATAGGGATAACAATGGGGTTGGCTTGAACCAATACCATTTTTTCAATTACAAAGATGAAGACACTAGGTACCTCATTTCAATAGAGTCACCAACCTCCATTCCAAAGGAGGATCCTTAAAGTTTATGAAAAATTAATGCACAAGGAACTTCAATCCCCAACGGATTTTCCAAAATCTATTGGCAAGATTTTTTGTCACTGTGCTTTCTTCAATTATTTTACTGACTCGCCAAGTGGATGTATCATAAAACTTGCAACATTAGATAAATCACTGATTTATTAGTGATCCCCCCTACATTTGAGATGGGTAGATCCCTTGTATGATGGTTTTTTTTTGGTTTTTGTATACATTTAACTAGAAAGTAAAAAAAACAACAAAAATTGAAAAATGGGGAAAACTAGGAATGGAGAGAGAATGGGAAGACATGATAGGGAGAATGGGAAACCTAAAATGGAGTAAAAAAACAAAATTGTCTAGATAACCTAGACATACATGGATTAGGTTAAAATATTTCCCCAATCTGTAAATGAAAACATGAATAAAAAAATATGATGAGAGAAAATGTTGCTTGAAATCCCCTATTCTTTCTTCAAACTGGATTATGTGCATATGATACAAAGTTCATCTTTGAGGGTTTCCAACACAAAGTTTACAAAAATAAATACAATATAATGATCTAACATATATCTTCATTAGTGAACAATTAATCATATTTCATTAATGGACAATATCAAACACCCATAAAGTAATATAATTACTTCACACATTTTGATGCATTTCATTAAAAAATTTCTAAAAATGGATTGGTTGTACACAAAGTTATAACACATTCTCTCCATGAGTTGGATGGGAAAAAAATGAACCCTTTTTAAATGTCTCTATAGTCATTTTATACTTCATACCTTGACAATACAGTTGCATAACTACCTTTTTGAATTAACCCAACTTAAGACTTCATTCAGCCTTAACTTGAGTTTGCCAGTATTTTTTTAATTTTTATTTATTCTGGACAAATCTTTACAATAAAAAAATATTAAATTGATTTATGACTTTTAATTTTTTTTTAAAAATTAGACCATTTATGACCTTTGAGTTAAGAATTGTACCTTAAATCTCTGAAATAGTTATACACAAAAATTGACAAGTTTGGGACTCTGAAGTCTTAAGGAAAAGTGATCATCATGGCAATATCCTTCCAATGATTTGAACGGGAGCCAAAATTGAGTCTAGACAAAAAATATATGACCAAAACAATATTTTGCATTTTTTGTTTGCCTTTTGATAGACCTTGTTAGGCATATCAGTATCATTGGGTACTTTAGGTACCGATGACACCCATTGAACTAGACCATGTTGAGTCTATTGAGTATCTTCATTACCACTATACCACAGACCCAATCAACATTTCCTATCTTGATTTGTATTTATATTTTATGGCACAATATTTAAGTTTCTGACAAGTGTTTATAATGATACTTGATCATATTGACTTGGTGTATGCAATGGAACACAAATTAATATTTTTTGAGGAGTTCAAAATTTGGGCATAACTTATAGTAACTTTAAATGAGTTCACCAAGCCTTTTCCATTAGGCTATCTAGTCACCATCCTTATTATAGTAAATTTTTATTGTTCATGTCTTTAATTTACCTCTGATCATGCTTTAGGAGAGTTATTAGGGGTGTTATAACTAAATGTAAAATTTCATGACAACACCTCCTCAATAAGCTAGCCACATTTAAAAAGGGAAGTGAGAAAGCCATGGGATATTATGTGGCATGTCCCATTGGTTGGGAAAGTACTACCTAAGTTGTGGATCTTTTTTGTTGTTACAAACCCTTAAAGTAATGCAAACAAGAGTTTTTAGGGTCCTCTAGGTTTGTGGAATTTTGAAGGCCTTAAGGATTTGGGGAGGGGCTTGGTAACTCTCTCCCATTTTCATTTACCTATTCCAAGCTTATATTAAGCACTTCAGCTTTTAAAATAATAAAAATAATAAAAATTAACATAAATGTATGAATGAAATAAATCTCCATATATGACAAAGAAATAAATCTAATCCAAGTGATGGTTCCTCAATGGCAAACTTGGATTGAAACAAAAGAGACATTTTTTGGAGTTATGGGTGAGAGGCAAGTCATGGGCACACATTCCTCTCCCCTCCTTCCCCTCCAATCTTGAGATGAGAAAATGAATCCCCTTACAGTTAGAAGATCTTTTTTTAAGGCTCATAGGGATTTTAGGGCAACTTTATTTTTTCATTAATACAATGATGTAGAAGGATGAAATCCTAGGGGGAAAGATGCACACTAAATTTTAGATTTATGTTTACTTATTTCTAAGGCCTTAATGACTTAAGTCATGGGTGTATTTTTGTGTTAATAAGTTGTGTCACCTTTATATGGGGTGTAACTTAAGTAGGACCCCATAGTGACCTTTTGAATTAAGTCAATATTAAATTAGAACCTAGGAGGCCCATAAAGTAAACATTACATTAGAACCTTTTGGCATATAAAAGGGCAAGTATTTATAATCCTTATGCAACCATCTAACACTCTTTCTCTTATAAAATAGACCCCATTCCCCATTTCAAGGTCATTTTCACATTTTGTTGTTGTCAGACTCGCTTAAGCTATTTAGATACCTAGGTCATGTTTACCACTTTATATCATCTTGTGTTTTACCTTGGGGTTGGTTGGGTCACCAAACCCTATACAAATTTTCCTTCTAGGGCCACTATATCCATTACGGCACATTGGGTTATTTGGGTCATTTATGGTTTGTTTTGTCTACCAGTTCTGACTGAGTTAATATGTATCTCACTATTGAGACTATGATTGTTGACCCATATGCACCTCAAGATTCATGCACTTGAGTGTGGAATTGTAACCTCTCTCATTACAATGTCATAGCATTGGTTAGCTCATAGGGTCATTTAGGGTCTTTAGTGTCATTTTATTCATCTTTGTAAAATTTGGTGGTATGCATGGGTTTAACGCTTTCTACATCATTGTTCCTCATGTATTGTTCCACCCTTATAGACTTGGGAAATATTTTCTGCTAAGGGACAATGGGCCATTATTTAGGGCACCATTCCTTGTGGTCTTTCCATTTACCATTTTCTTCACCACTTGTTATGGAAAGATTCATTTTGCACATCAGTTTTTACAGCATGACCTAGAACTTGAATGCAACATTGGTTGAGATTTTTAGCACAATTTGTAACATGTGTTATTTCTCTGAATTCCTCCTTATGTTTAGATAATCAATCATCCTTATGTTTGGATAATCAATCACTCTCTCAAATATTAAATGTGACCTTGGTGAAATTTTGAACTACCCATAATACTATGTTTGTTTTAAACCTTTGGGTGCATAAATTAGGTAAAATCTAAAATAACAAAATGAGGCATTTTTCCATGGAAGAGCTTATGTCACTGGTTAAAGGATGAATAACCCTTTCCTTTGAGTCTATTTATGGTAGGCTTTGCAAAATGGTGAAAGGCCCTGTTTTAGACCTTGTGGTGGCTTCCCCTCTCATAGAGTCTTGAGCATGTAATCCTTGTGGAATTGATTATAAAACCATTCTTATCCTTTCTAGTGGTTTTTTTTTCACTTTGTGTATCCTTGTTTAACCTAGAGAGACCTTGTGAAGGAATTATTTTTTGTGAAAAAATTATGGGCTAGTGGTTAAGAAAGACCTTTGAGAATAAAATTTCATGTACGATTGCCAAGACTTCATTATTGCCTCAAGAAAAGTTATGCAACTTGAGATGACCTTTTAGATGGCCATAAGAGTTTGCCTCACTTTTAAAAGATGTACAACTAGTGCCTATGAGAAATTACCTAATGGGGTGTATGTTAAAACTAATTGTGCGAGTTATGAAAAAGGTTATGCCATTTTGATGAAAGGAATAACACAAACATTTATGTGAGAACTACATTTGGGGTTGATTCCACTTATGCAGGTGTGCATGAACACATATGTAGATAGCTCAGGGAGTAAGTTTGGACCCTAATGACCAACAAGTAGGGTCCCATGTATACTAAATGCACTTTTATACTTATTAAAACCATGTAATATCTAGAGCTGAAATTAGTATGTTCTTATAAAAAAAAATATGTGTGTATGTAAAAAATATGAGAGAAGTTTGGAAAGATTTTAACTAACTAAATGACACATTGTTGTTGATGGAAATGCTCATGGATTTTCAAGTCACTCCTGGATGCTGAATGCAGTTCCCTATCCCTTGATCATTTGTGAATCCAACCTTTAAAATTATTAGACATAATTTTTTTTGATATGTTCCTCCTAATGCCTTATATGATCAAACCTAATTTTAAGTGCATAAATTCTCATTCTTACATTATCTATTTAACTTATGTAATTATGGCCTACCCTTATTTAAGCCCTAAAATAATATTGTACATGTGTGTTGGTAGTTTTAAATTATATTATTCGTCAAGTGTGATTGTCAAGAGTGGATAAATCTAGATGGGTTGACTTATTTAGTTATTGTTATCATTGTTTATAGGTATGTATAACATTCACTAATGAGTTGAGTTGTGTTTTTCCATATATGTATTGATCAATAAACTAGTTTTTGTGCATGTGTATTAACAAACATCATTAATGTTTTTACATGGTTTTTTGGTGTAGATTTAGGGTATGCCATTTTTCACAAGATATATGTAATATTAAATTGGTGAATATTATGTATATGATCAATTTTTTTTACCCATCGATTTCCTGCTAAGCAAACTTACTTGATTATCCATGGATATTTATAGTTGGTGATTTGATTTGATTATTATTATCCAAGTTGTAAGTCATATGCTATTATGGGATAGTTGTATGTTGCTTTGATTTCATGATTTCATTGCCATGAGTTTAGATATATTATATATCTTTTACATTGTGATCACATTGATTTGTTATTTCAACAGTATTTTATGAGATATGTTGTGATGTTATGGACTAACTACCTACTTGTTATGAGTTTGACCAGGAGAGACTCATCCCTTAGAGCATGACAGAGGGAGAGCATCATCGTAAAGGGTGGCGTAGATGGAGGTGTTATGGGATAACAGAGGAATGGCTAGAACCCTATACACACCATGTTAAATAGTACACATTAAATGCATAGTTTGAAATTGTTAGCGTTAATATGTTTCTATGATTATTTGCATTTAGATAATTGTTTATGCATACTAATTGTGTGTTAGTACAAATTTATGCCTATGTGTAATTAATTTTGTATGGCTGCACTTTGGTGCTAAGTGCTTATGTCATGTTGTGGAACTCATGATTGAATGTAGATTTGTGTGATTCAGTTATAAATTCATATAGCCTAACCATCATGTTTTGATGTAATATTTGTGGATTTAACATTTTGAATTAAGAGAATATTAATGTCTTAAATTATTATTATTATTATTAAGTCAGTATGATTAATTATTTGTACTAAATAATTATTTATTATTAAGTTATTTGAAAAATATAAAAATAAGAAATGAAATAAATAAAGTGAATAAAAAAAGATTTAGAATAAAACAAAAGAAAAACATAAAGAGAGAGAAAGCATTAAATAAAATAAATATAAAAAAATAAAGGCAGTTTAAAAAAATGCAATACCCATACAAGGAAATAAAAGATTAAAAAAAGGGCGCAAATGGGAAAGGAAGGAGAAGAGCATAGGAGATAGAAGAGAAGAGTGAAGTGGAAAAGGAGAAGGCAGTGCTGAGAGGAGAAGGGGGGTTAGACCAAGCTGAGAAAAAGAATTCCAAGTTGAGCCATTTCAATTTGGAGCTAGTATAAGGTAGGTGTAGTGTTATAAATTTTATGTAATCTGGAAAAAAATATGAATGGTCACTAAGAGAAAGAATAGGATACCATCAGTTGATCAACATTTAGTTTTCCTACCTCTGGGATCTTGCTCATATATACGAGCAATAATTATATATAATTTATCATGGTGATCTTATATATATATTTATTACTAAAGAAATGAGCGTTTATATATATACTAAATTCATTCATTATAATGTTATGGATAAATCTGTGAGATATAGAATCACTATAATTATAATCCCATATATATAACTAATCCTTTTATAATCCTGTAATTACTAAATTAGCTACTTAATATATATTAAAACTTATACATGTTTTAACTTTAGTGATCTTGTATATATGTAATTATTCAGCTGATACTAAATTCTTCCTCTTGTCACTGGCATATACATGAACCGTGATACTAAATTCATGAGAAATTGATAAAGCCAGTTGAGAGAATGACCTGGGCAACTTGGATAAATGAATAGTTTTATAGGACTATGTGTATATAAAAACCTATTATAGATAATGGCACAAATGATTATGGGGTGATCTACAAGTTATCAAATTTGGTATAATTATAATATCATATTGCTTGTACCAATTAAACTTAGTGACCTAGTTTTAATATATATTAGGCAATTTACAGAATAGACATAAGGGCGAGTTGAATATATCAAACTGCAAACTTGTATAACATGAAGTATATTTAGCGATATATATATATATATTTACGGTGCCTTGTTTTATTTTTTATAATTTAAAGAATTGATATAGATATTGTTAAATCACTATCTGTATATCGTTATATAAATTTTTATATTTATTAGCTTTATTTTATACAACACATATACGGTGCCTTGTTTTATTTTTTATAATTTAAAGAATTGATATAGATATTATTAAATCACTATCTGTATATCATTATATAAATTTTTATATTTATTAGCTTTATTTTGTACAATATAAAGGCTATGTTTTCTTGCTTTTTAGAGTCAAAAGTTTATATAAAAATATTTACTGTGTACTCTTGAAATACAAAACAAAGTATATATATGTGGACTAGGTGTGTGTAAATATTTCATGAAATTGTGGAAATTTAGAAAGATATACTTAATAGGATATACGTAATTCTCCACAACATAATAATGTATATACTATTTGACTATAGATATGTGGAATTTTTAGTGTATATATGTGTGTGTGTGTGTGTGTGTGTGTGTGTGTGTGTGTGTGTGTGTGTGTGTGTGTGTGTGTGTGTGTGTGTGTGTGTATGCATATGTATATGCATATGCATATGCATATATATATATGTATATATATATATATATATATATATATATATGTATATATATATATATATATGTATATATATATATATATATATATATATAGAACAATATTGTATATAAACATTGAACTATGTAAAAGGTATCAACGGAGGGAGTAAAATTGAAAATCATGTCAAGTGCATCTATATATTAAATTATGGATTTTTAGGAACTGTGGGTAATTATAATCCAAGTCGACTATATATAAGTACAAATTCATTTGATACAATAACTATATTAAATCTCATATTGATTGTACCATCTTTGTTTAATATACTATATATCAAACTTTTCAATCATAAGTATACTGGTACTACTAGATAATGTAACTCGTAATGTATTACTAAATAATGATCTAGTGGTTAGTGGTTAGTGTATGCTATGATTGTTACATTAATGGTTAATATAATTATAGATTACATGTATTATTAATGATTAGTATACTATAACATGGTCCACTAATACTTATTGAGAATTAATGGTTAGTATATTCTATATTATTTCATTGAAAACTTATGTACAATATGTACCATGAGTATACTAGTATGTACGAGTGCATATACATATTTAGCAGTGGATGTGATGATTGAATATATTTATAGTTTCATTAATGGTTCAAAACTAAGTCATAGACTTCTGAAGAATAGAATCCTATTTATACATGCATATAACCTCCTAAAAATATAACAATTATTGAAATGAAAGATTATGTGTTCAAGAGAATTCTGACTAGCTTTTAAAATTTGAGTGTATATAGTGCTTGTCATAAAATATATTGCATTGTGTCCACTTACAAGAAATTGAGTATGTAGTCTAAGTATGGGTTATACCCTGTTGGTATAAACTGTAATTATTATGCTTATTATTTATGTGATAAATATTATTATGGAGATTTATTTATATGTTTGACGGATTAAATGTATGCATTTTGATTATTCCTATGTTTAGCATATTTTATACTTGATAATAGGAGATAATCTATATGAATATGTTGGTTATATTTTTGTTAACAAAATATCATATAGATGGTACTGAGTAAGTAGTGAGATGGACTTTACTGGCTTACTAACATCACCAATGTCAGATGAAGGTAATGCAATCAAGTGATGAGTATAAATTTAACTGATTCTAAAGATCAATAACTATTAAAAACTTTGGTTAAAGTAATGTTAGTTACACATTGTCATTTCATATGTATGATTTACATGTTTTTATGATATCATGTTAGAACAAATTTCTTTATGGTACATAGCATATTTTTAGAAATTATACAACACACAGGTACTAACTTATCTCTCTAAACTCTCACATCATCATTATCTATTCATTTATGAAGGGAGGACCATTCCATAATAGGGAATTGTGCGAGGGATCTATGGTCTATGGTTGGTGTGGAAAAGTGCTTGAATGATGCTCTCCCTCCCCATATTAGTACTTATTTGGAGACGACACTTGAGATTGTCATAGATACTGGAGTTTGAGAAACTCATGCTCTATGGAGCCATGTATCTTGTATCTTGTACATTGTATTGTATTTATTATTATTAAAATATTATCCCTGATGAGATGTAATTATTTACATATTTTACCATGACATCAGTGGTTGCATGTGTGTACCAGCCATGGCTAAAAATTTGTAGTTACTTCATAGATTTAGTTATGTTGTGTTTCATATGATGATAATGATCAGTGATGGATATATGTCACATGCTTATTTTACAATTATCATACTTTGAGTATTTTATCTCAATCACTAATTAGATTCTCATACTATAATCTAATGAAAGAATGTGTTATTTAAAATTTAAAAAAAAAATCATGTATTTCTAGGTAGATCCTAGTGGGGATGTTACATTTTTATTATGGAATTTTTTTGAGCTTGTCCTATCATGAACATGTTCCTAATTAAGGTTTTTAATTACAATTACCACATCATATTGGTTATGTGATTCCTCCTTGAATTCAATGATGGTTGATTATCATGTTGTATCCCTTTTGGCATCCTTTGATAGAGTGTTTAGTCTGGTTAAAACTTTATACTATTGATGTTAGCTTAGTATTATTTTTTTGGAGGTTTAGATGGTCATGGGATTTTGATGGCAATAAATTTTTAATTTTGTGATGGTGAGGTGGTTCTGGTGTTGTATTATTAAGGTGGGTTTGACATTGAGGTGTTTAGGTGGTTTGGGTGCAGTGGTGCTTGAGGAGGTTAGTGGCCTGAAAGTGTGATGCATTCTCTTATTTTTGGTAGGTAATTGAGGTGTGATTATCATGCATGGTTACTTGTATTTTTATCTCCCTCCTCCCCTTGGTGGAGTTATTAAGCCACACAATGCACATAATGTTCTATCAAGATAATGACTTGTGTTCAAAATTTTAACTTGTGCATTAATTTAATTGATTATTTTTTCTATTTTATTTTAGGACAAACATTGTTATGACTATTGTAGGTTTGATTATGTTGAGGCTACTTGACCACTTTTTCACTTTGATTTATTTCAGGGATTTTAGAAAATTTTCGATGTTGTATTTTCATTCAATTTGGATTTGATGATATCTTTATTGAAGTTTTGAAAGTTTTCACATTATTTGAATTGACTTCAATTGGGTTGATTTGGGCTACTTAGCCATCCATTATTTTGATATCATTGTTGGATTGTTCAAGCGTTTTTTTCTTCAACAAGTTGGTCCTGGAGTGTTTGTATTGTAAAAATATGTTGTTATTGGGTTGTCATATCTTGGGCTTTCCTTTCATGTAAATATGGGGAGTGGTAGGTGAGTTTTTTTTGTTGGTACTCATTTTTGAAACAAGTTTAAGGTGTTGTAAATGAGACCTGTATGGACAGGTCATTGTCCACTCCCCTCTTATCTTAATTTGGGTACATAGAGTGTTTTTTTCTTACTCTATTGAGAGAATGATAGATGTATTTTGATGGAATCTCAACAGTGTGCTTACAAAGTATTCTTGGCTAGTTGGTGGTTTCTTTGGAGTTAATATTTTTGTTTATATTTATTGGAAAGCTAGTTGGATGGATGGTATTCTTGGCTAGTTGGTGGTTTCTTTGGAGTTAATATTTTTGTTTATATTTATTGGAAAGCTAGTTGGATGGATGGTGGGATCTTGTGTTCCTATATAAATGTTATGTTAATACCACTTTTTTTTGGGTTTATATGTCATGTTATGCCACTCCTTTATTTTGTTTTAGGGTGACATTCCTAAGCCATTAATTAGGGTAAGCTCCTTGGGTCCATAACTAACATGAGCTTCATAGGCCCATAAAAATTTGTGTTGTTTTAGGGTGAGAGTATTAGATCCTTAAACCTATTGTTATGTTTCTTGGATGTAATCTTTGTGGTGTTGTGTATGTTAGAGTGTTGTGATGTCTTACCTCTTCACTTGTAACTTATCTATTTACCTTATATTATGTTGATCCCTTTGTTGTTTGTAAATGGTTTTTGGGATATCTAGTGTTTTCCTAAAGCTTAGTATTACATACTTGAGTTTATATGTTGATGGGTTATAAGATTGAGTAATATGAGTGTGTTTAAAGTTGTTGTTAATGGTTGCTTGTATTATGATTTTTATGTTTTTTTTTTCATCCACACGATGTTTGTGGTTGTATCTCTCTTGTCTCTTGGAAGTTTTTACTACGATTTTGGTATCTTTTGGGACTTACCATCATTAGTTATGGGTTTTAAAATAAATTATCTTGTGAATGTGCACATAAAATGAATTTTTATTATATGACAAAAATTTAGTGTGTATTATTGGATAATTAATCATGTCTTAGGTTGAGAAAGTATGAATTTCCATGTTGCTATTTTATTATCCACTAATTAGTGAAGAAATTTTTGCATCATAACACTATGTTAGACTAAGACTTGAATTGACAACAAATGCCTTATTAATTAAATTGTAGTTAGTTGTGCGATCTTATGAAACTCTTACTCTAAGAGGGTGCTCTAAATTATTCAAATGATAAAAAAAATCTTTTAATATTAAATATTTTTATGGATTAAAGTGTAAATCCTCATTTGAGCATTGAAACTAGTAATGTTACTCATGAAAATTGTATGTTAAATGGTATAACAACAAACATATCCTTAGAAATATGATCAACTTCAACTATTTGGGATGATAAAACATGGATTGATGTAGTTTTTTTTCTCAATTTAGTAAAACCTAACTCCTCCCTTTTCTATTGAAATAATAAGATGACCAAAGATATCATTAAATTTAGTGACTAAACAAGGTGAATGAATGCTTATAATTGTGAATGTTGACCCTTTATTTTAAATGAATTTTATTTTTTAATGTTCAAGTGTGAATTGTTCTTGTTGGTTGCTAATAAAATTCTTGAAAACGTCTTAACATAGCATTTGAATTCCATATTGGTAGCTAAACTTTTAAATCCAAGTTACATTTTTATTGTATCAAGGGTGATGCCCTTATAAGGAAAAGGGGATGTAACACCCTTCATGTTGTGTAATTAACCTCCTTATAAAATATAAGGTATTGAATGGAAAAAATGTAATGTATTATTTAACTCATGTGGGAAATTAATTCCTTTTCCTAGTGTTTAATTGTCATTGCAACCCTCCTTGTATCATTAAACATTGATTGAATGCTTAGGATGGAACCTTGTGTTGTGATTGCTAGGTAATAATGGTTATGGTAATTAAATTTCAATATGATGGTGGTTGTACTAAACATATCTTTAGAGTATTCCAAACTTGATACTAACCAATCATTGGTCATGACCTAATTAGGTTCATTATGTACTACATCTCTATCCCTCTGGACATTCATGTATCACTAGTCTCTTGATAATATGTAATTATTGGTATGTTACTTGATTATGGTCATCCATTGATAAACCTTATATATGAATTAAGAAATGTGGTTACATGTTATTACAATACCATCTTATTTTTAATTTTTGGTATATAAAATGATGTGATGTATGGTCGAATGCAAGTTCACTAAAGTGGAATCAATGATAAACAATGGGTATTAGCTTGTCTAAAATGAATATTGTGAAATTCACTTGTCTAGTATGATTAGTTCTTTGGATTTATAGAATGGTTATGAGCCTTGCATTGTAGAAGATAACTAGTCCTTTGTGTAGGCAAACTACCTTCTTCTTAGGTATCTCTTAGGACCAAGGAGTCTAGGGAATAGGGTTGGTGTAGTGAAAGTGGGTTGTGTGTGTAAGAGGATGTGTAAGGAGTGATGAAATGTGTCAAAGTTGTTAGGTAGAGAGATAATGAGGATTGAAATAATTAATGTGACTTATAATATCATTAATGAGTTTTAATAGGGATGGTGATGTACCTTTGTCAGTGGGGTTTACATGTGGCAAGCCTCCATGATTGTGAGATTTGAGTGATTCTCTATATATCATGGATTGTGTACTTTGATTGGGGAGTTATTATCCTTCTTATTTTTAACCAATGATTGAGGAATGGATCCTTGAGTCTTGGTTTTTGGACACTACTCAAGGAATGATTGCTTGGTGGATGTCTTGGACAAGGGTGGAGATGAGGGTAGGGTTTTCCCCTTTAGAAAAGTCAAAAGTCCTCTAATTTAAACATGTCCAGCTTAATGTTAGATGCATTTCGATTTGTTTCCCTATTTACTTCTTGGTGATGTTAGGAAGTATTGTAGTTTTGTGAGTTTTAAAAAGTGTGTGTTATGACTTATGAAAATAAACGTATTCCTTAATTAAGTAGCATATTAAATATTTATGGAGAAATGTGAATGTTAATTAGCCTTAGTTACTATTTCTGATGTTTGTTTAGACTTCTAAAGTGTTGGGGATACTTATGGATCAAGAAATAACTATTCTTGATATTGAATTCATGTTATGTGATTTTGTATGGAACTATTAAGATTGTAATGGTTCAAGTGATGTTCTTGAGTTTTAGGAAAAAATATTACCATATTTGTAGTCCTTATTTTTGTATTTATTCATTGTTGGGGAAATGAGAGTTGATTTACTTGAAAAATATTATAATCATTTATAAACTTAATTTTTAATGTGTATATATTCATATAAAAAGGGATTTGAAATTATTTGTAAACTTTCCTTCTTGTCTTATAATGAAGAACACATATTGAGACCATTCGCTTCATTTTGTATGGTTGAGTATTTGTGTTTTACATTTGATTGAAATTTTTCTTATGAAAAATTTTATATGGTTAGGTCCATCATAGGAAATTATTTTAAGTTATAAATATGATTTGGTTAAAATGAAATCCTCAAATTAATTAGAGGATTTATTTTAATTGCTAGAAATTATATAGTTTGATAAATTAATAAAATGTATATTTACAGTCTTTCCAAGATTTCCCCCTTGTTCTTTGATTTCAATATAGTTTACTTACAAACATACATAAAGGAACAATTGAAAAAATAGTTTACACACACACACACACACACACACACACACACACACACACACACACACACACACACACACACACACGCGCGCGCGCGATGAATTTTTTGGGTCCTTTCCCCACACACACATGAATGAATAAGATGATTTTTTTGAAGTGGTCCTATTTTAACCATTTAGGACTTCGTGAATGTAAATCCTATGTTGTTAATGGGTATGAGTATAGTAAATCATAGAATAAATATGAAATAAATAAAACCACTGATCTGTAACATGATTGATTTAATTTGACCTTTCTAAAAATAACAATAAATAATGTAAATAAGTACTTAGCTCAAAAATGATTGAAACATGAGATTTAGAGGCTGCAAACTGAGATAAAGGCTGGTCTATATGTCACAAATAGGATCTAAGTATTAAAACTCTTCTTATATAGTATTTCCCTAATTATATAGTATCACCATATGGTGCTAGTGTCCATATTTTGATGGAAGTGTCCTCTATGCAAAACTATTTTAAGCTTCTAGGTGTACTTGTGTTTAAGTCTATCAAACCTATTATTCTATGCACAAGTTTTGGATCTTTGTAGATGACCTATTTTGATTGATTTAATGTGTGAAACCTAATCCTCCATGCTATTAAGGCATCTGGTTGACATAAGTAGTAAAGTGTGTTTTTAGTGGGGTAAGTTGGATGTTCTTAACACCCCACTATGATGAGAGTTACCTACATACTAATACTCCGAAGAGGGATCAAGATCGATGTAGTTCTCCCCACCTAAGTGTTAGTGAAAGTACAAGTAAAACTAGTATGAATGTTGAATTGAATGTTTTGAATGTTCTTGACATTGAAAATCTATGTACTCTAAGCTTAGGAATGTTTTAGATGGTTGTATGCAGAAGTAGGGTAGAATAGGGATTGATAACCTTGATTGTGCACAACTTGTTTTGAGTTTTTTTATGTAATTTGTATTTGATTTCCATCTAGTAGTTAGAGGGATAAAAGTCATGTATACATACTGTTATGGTGCTTGTGTAGATATTAAAATAGGTCTAGGATGACCCTACATGGTCTTATATTTGAAAATATATCCATTGGTAGAGAAAGGAAGGAAAGGACAATAGTGCCAAAATTGGGACACTAGCACCATGTGGTGCTACTATCCCTATTATGATGTTATTGTTTAGATCGCATAACCTAAGGCATTAAGGGATAGGATGTCAAGATGAGGGTATATGACTAATTTAGGGATGTCTAGGGATACATATGGCTTGCATGAAGGATGGATAAGTGTGAAAATATACCCTAAGATAGGTCTAGGGATAAGCTAGGGATGTGTGGTCTCAAGTCACACTCTTAGCACTCAAGTGTCATTTTTAGGTGATTAAATTTTCCCCCACCTTTATTCTAGACATTCAACAAAGAGAAATGACAAGGATACAGGAAAAATAAGTGCACCTAAAATTACCTAAAAGATAAAGGTTGTGAATATGGATATGATTATGTGAAGCATGCTCTATTACATGTTTTTTAAATGAAGCATGCATAGATCAATCCTTAATAGATATTAAAATAAAATAAAAAACTAAGTAAAGAAATAAAACCAAGTAAAGAGAGAAAACTAAGTAAAGAAATAAGAGGAAAGGAAAGAATACACCTCACTAGGTACATGAACCAATGCATAAATACAGTGATAAATTGTGTGTGCGCATGTAGATAGTGATCAATTAGTGAATGATTGGATTGAATTGATGGATTTATCAATGCCCATGTGTGGGTGGCTCAAGAACTCAATCCATTTTTGACTCCATTATTTCCCACCCATGCTTGGTGAATTATGACTTATGAATAGCTTGGATTAGACTAATGGTGTGTCCAATCCTCTCATGTAGGTGGCTCAAGAACTCAAGAAGACTATGAATCCATCATTACCTATCCATGTGTAGTAGATTCATTTAAAACTAAAACTACATGATGTAATTAGAGATGCCATTTTTATGGCCACTCAAGAATATTAGACCACTCTGGACCACTCGAGGATGCCAACTACTAAATATGGAGTAAGAAATGAATTTGGTGTGTAACCTAGAATATGGTGTATTATGTGCACAATGTAGAGAGTGACATGGAGTTTTTCATTCTATCTAATCAACAAATGTATAAGTAAGCATACATAAATAATGTGTTGTGCACATGCCCCTAAATTTGATATCTGAGTATATGGATATTAGACTTAGTTATAATAATCTGTATGTGGGTATCTAAACTAAAATGGAAATGATCACTCCATGCATGATGCCCTAAATCTAAGAAAACTAGTATAATCTGATCTAAACTAAGCCAAAACTAGTAATATGTAATTAAACATGTAAAAACTTGGATTGTACCTACTATACTTTTCTAGCCAATCTATAATTTTTTGAAACTGAGGCTACTAGACAATAGTGCTCTTGGACAATAGCACCATGTGGTATTAGTTTCCCAATTTGGTTACTAATGTCTAACTATTTTGATTTATATGTAACTATAACGGATCTCTATGTCATCATTTCCCACTGTGTTTTCCTGAAACTAATTTTTGTGTTACAAGCTTGTATGCTAAAAATTGTAATCTAAGTGCACATGGATAACCTGATCTCTATGACAAATACTTGTAAATGCTCCCTCTTTTAAGGGGAGTTATTTAACCTATGTATTAACTATCCTTAAAATAAAAATATTTGTAAAATATGTGTTAGCAGGAGCATATATGATATCTGCATAATAAACTAATATAATGTGCATACATAATATTTAAATGTAAGATAATCTAAGCATAAGTGTATAATGTGTGATGTATGTTAGGCCTAGAATTCATAAGGCTATCAATATAGATGTAACAATGTATATGAACATCAAATCTGAGTAATAACTGAGTAGCTATCGATAGGGATGGGGAATGATGTCCATCATGACACCCAAGTAGTAAGGGGAGATGCATGAAGTCCCTCATAGCATATAAAACTAGAGTGTGTAATAAATAAGAAACAAGTGTCATGGCCATGAGGTATATAAAAAAGCATACCTAACACACATAATGCACACAAAGTAGGCCAAGGGGTCAGAATACAAGGGACATGGGCACATGTCACGAAATTTGAGAAGCAAGACATACAAGGACATATTAAAATGTCTACATATGCAAACATCAATAAAGTTGGCTTACAACCACATGGAGGGACATGTTCAAATGTTCGCATACATAATCAAGGAGGCACACATAAGGACATGAGAACATGTAAAAAGCATAAATATAGTGAAAAGAGGTGGCATAGAGCCATAAAGTAATGGCATATAGAAATTACATCAAATATAAGAAGCATGGAGACACAATCAAGTCTAAACTAGGAAAACTAGAAATAAAATTATGTATGAATATGTGGTACAAATATGTATAAGAGCTAAGATGTACATAAGCTGAGTCTAAAGTAGTAGTAATAAACAAAAAATATGAGTAGGTGTAGGATGGTTGATATCAAAATATAACAATGCTAAATCTATGATGTAGAGTTTAGAAAGATGTAACCTGATAATCAAAATTGTGTATAGGGTGCCCCTAAATGGGTGAATGTAGCAAATGAGGAACCTGTGTATCTATGTAAATTCCCCTAGTGGGTGGATAGTAACAAATTCAGATCTATGTAGTGGACCTGAGTACTATAGAAATATGCAAGCACTTGACAAGAACAAGTGAAGCATGTATGTATGATAAAAACCAACTATACTAAGATAGCTAGCATATGTAGTGTTTGTAAAATATAAGAAGTGTAAATATGTTAATGCATACAATCTATAATTTATATTTTTTGAGTAAATATTTTGAATATTTTTGTGTTTTGACAATATTTTGAATATTTTTGTGTTTTGACATATTTTATTATTTTTGTATTTTATAGATATAATCTATGTACAAGCAATATGAAAATTAAACTATATACAAAGAATGATAAATAACAAAAGTATATACAAGAAGGGAGAAACAATACTAATCGATGAGTCTCATGGGAGACTCACTATCAATGTGGCCTATGTCAAATAAAGGAATGATGATCATGCATGCTATATGAATGGTAATTGAGGTCCCATAACCTATTATATTGAGTGATCTATAGCTTACACTACTTTTGAAGTGGTGCTAGGAATCCTGAAACTGACTGTGGTGTTTTCTAAAATGTAGGGGTCCTAGGGACCAATCTGGTAGAATATGTTGTATTTGGCATAGGTTCTCTATGCTGAAAACCCTGTGAACTCAATAATACTAATCTCAAAAGAAAAGGAGTAGAGGGAGGGCCTCTAAAATCTACAACATGTCTCTAATGTATGGGTCTCTCTAATAATGGTCTCCATGGGAGAGTATGTGTATATGGTAACATTGTAGGAGTAGACCTCACATGCACTAGTGGATCCATTAAACTCTATGGTGCATTGATAAGAACTATGATCAGAACTATAACTGGTAACTATAGTGTGACTTCCTATGTTATAGGTATAGGATACTCATATGAAAGACCCTCAACTATGATCACTTGATTAGTATGTATATATTTTTGGCACATATACATGATGGATGGAATAACTCATAGACATTATATCTATGGCCTAACTAATAACATGTAAAATGTGCTTGCACTTGGTACTACCAAGAATCTACTAGCCACATGTGCTGGTCTAACCTATAGTGGAAGTATAATCTCCCTTATGGAGCTCTAAATGTGGCCATTGAAACCATGAATAACTATGTTGGTAGGAGAAATATCCTTTTCTGAATACCCCAAATGTTGTATAAATGTGATAGTGCACATGTTAATACTTGAACCATTGTCAACCATAACACTCTGAATAGGATGATGATATATGTAGGTTCATAAAAAGAGTGCATATAAATATAAATCATCATCAACAATCACTTGCTTTGAGAAAGTGATGAATGGTCTAGCAAGTACTGTAGTATGATACACACCAATGATATTGTATAAGGGGTGTGTATCATCTGTAATAGTGTGATATGATGTCGGTGGTGGATGTTCTTGATATGTATAGTGAACACCTAAAGTGCCCCCTACCTCATTAGTTATATGATTTGGAAACAAATTCAAGAATATTTTGAATGCCTTAACTTTCATTTGTTAAAATTTGGGTGCCTCTATGGGTGTGCCTACATCAATTATGTTAGTCTCTATCAAATATTGTATCTTATGCTTCAAGGTGATGTATCAATTTTTAGTATGGATTTGTGTGTTTTGATATTTATAGAATGCACTAAAATCATAGAATTTTGGAAGAGGCCATGTCATATCAACCTATTTGATGGGAGGGAGAGATATGACATTGCATTCTAGGAGTTATTGTAAAACATGTGATGGTGATTCTAGAAGGTTGGTGAAAACCCTCCATAGAGGAATTGATAAAACTAGGAAAGGAAATGGCTCTGAAGCTACATTAATTATGTCCTTTGGGTCACTCTTATTTTTAGTGGCCCTTACTTTGTATGGAGGATTAATATAACTCTTAGTAGTTGATAATGATCAACTTGTATATTTTAATTTACGCATAGAGAGAAGCTTGACTTATGTTTATTTCACCATGTGGCATAAATCTATGAATGTTGGAAACTTATTGAATAATATAACTTCATGCAATGTTGGTAGTAGTATCTATTTTAATATGTCTTGGAGCTCTCTATCTGCCATGGGGATAGTCATCTTTCCCAATATATTTTTATATCACAAAACATATTCTATAATAAGCTAATTGGATTTTTGATTTAGTTGTGCTACTTGAGCATATGAGATCTTATCATTAATGTTAATTGAGAAGTGTACTAAAAACATATCTACCAATGGACATATTTAGAAGATCATAGAACCATTGTAAGGGATAGTCCTTTAGACTGCATGGGAATAACTTAGTGAGAAACTAATAATTTGATACGTAATCCAAACATGTTGCATGGAAATATCATATATGATGATTTGGGTCACCCTTACCATCATACAAGGTAAGTTTAGGTGCCATGAATCTGGATGGCAAAGGGATTTACCGCTATGTGATGTGTGAAAGGTGTATGTAAAATAATATGAGAATCCAAGGCATGTGATGGCCTAGTAGCTCCTTGCTCAAGATGTAACACCTTAACATATAGAGAATGAATCTTATGCATAAGGGATTATACATATGGAGTGGAGGAACTAGCCAAAGGAGGTATAGCCGCTAACAAAGGTTATTGAGTTAAGACATGTTGTTGTATAAGTTGAGTTGGCCCTAAAATGGGTGTAATAAATTTTTTATCTGGGGGAGTAGAAGATTGACCATTATTTAATTTTTGAAGTTATTCATGGATAATATTGATAAGGTCATCTTGCATATCTGAATGTTTGGAAATGAAATCTTGAAATTATATCTTATCAGTTTCATCAAATTGGTTGTTGAATATTGCTATTGTAGATTGGGGAGTAAGAAAACGTACGGTTGTATATTTTAAACCTTTAAAGAAATTTAATTTAGGAAATATTGAAATAATTAAATATTGAAACAAATCCAATATTTTAGAACTAATATCTTAGCATAGAAAAGAAAAGGATATAAACTCTAAGAGCATCTAGGCTAGGGTTTTAGTAGTATTCAAAGTAAGATAGGTTCACCAAAAGTTTTAATTATTTAGGATTTAGTGAATGTAAATCCTATGTCATTAAGGGGATGAATATATTAAATTAGGGTATAAATATAAATGAATATATGCACAGTTATGTAATAAAATTGACTTAATTTGACATTTCTAAAACTAACAATAAATAATATAAATAAGTAATTATCTAGGAAATGACTAAAACATGAGATTTGGAGGCTACAAAATAAGACATAGGTTGGTTGAGTGTCATAAATAGGATTCAAGTGTTAAAAACCTTCCTTGATAGTAGCACCATATGGCACTAGTGTCCATGTTTTGATAGTAGTGTCTTTTGTGCAGAACTATTTTGAGCTTCTACGTACACCTATGTTTGGGTGTGTCAAACTTGTTCTTATGTACACAAGTTCTAGATCTCTATAGATGACCTATTTTGACTAATTTTATGTGTAAACCCTAATCCTCCATGTTTTTAGGGAATCCAATGAACACAAGTAATAAATCATGTTTTAGTGGGGTAGGTTGTGTTTCTGTCTAATTTTCGCTTTATCTTAACTGTGAAAAGAAGAAAATAGTTAAGAAGGGTGTAGAAGAATACCTATTGAATGTGCACATGATGAATATAAACGATTATGGAGATATCCTATTTGGCTTATAAGGATGAATTTTAAATAATAAAACACTTAAATAAACTTGTTTTTTAGATAAGTAGATGGGTGGATTGTGTAGCATGAGCTTGATCCTAGAAGTGAAAGCTTTCTAGGAGGCTGCCAATTCACCTTATTTAAAACACTTAAGTGGAAATGATAAAAGAAATATATTTAAATTAAATGAATATAAAATTGAAATAAAATATATCAAATGACATAAAATTAATTTATAAAATTAGATGCTTTGTTAAGTTAACCAAAATGAAGCGACTAGTTTGATTTTACTAATGCTGAAAATTGGTTAAGGCAAGGTTGTGGTTTTGGGTTTGGTAATTTGATGAGGGTCAAAATAAATGTTTATTTGGGGTTAATTGAGATAATAAAATGAGAGGGATGGATGGTTTAAAAGATAAAACATCAAGTAACTAGGGTAGCAAAGGGATGAGGGGGCAAAGAGGGTGAAGGTGACAAAGGTGCAAAGAGGGCAAAGGAGGTAAATGGAATTACAATGGCAAAGGTGGTAAAAGAGGTTAATGGATTAAGATGGAAAGTGGATTAGGGGGTAGAGGTCAAGGTAATGAAAGTAATGAATTAAATAAATAACTAAAAAAAAAAGGGTTATCGTGAGGCTTGTTGATGTGGTTGATGTTGTTGATGATATGATGAAGGAATCTTGTGGCAATTTTGACAGAGCTTCGTTGCTTTGAATTCTTTTCCTTAAAGATGTGGATTAACTAAAAAATGATGACCTCATTAAAAGGCATAAAAAAATATGTCAATAACCAAATAATAACTTCTAACATAACCTTGGGTGAAGGAGAGGAGGGGTATTTATAGCATTTGTTATCAAGAACCATGCCAAAAGAGGGAATAGTAGAAGTATGGTGCCATTTCTTATGTGGTGCATGAACAAGTCAAAATATGAGGGTGGTGATATTACCACCTTGATAATGGGTCTACCATTTGGGTTGGTATGTCTCTCACTTTTCACATGAGTCCAATTTTGAATGGGAATCATGCACATGGGCCTAAATGAGGCTAAAAGACTTTTCACAACCCTTTCTTATCTTCATCTAAGCACTTAAAGAGATGCCCCAAAAAATGTGGAACCATTTTCCATGTGGGTGAATAAATGAGTCAAAATATGAGGGTGGTTGGATTTTAACCTTGATCATGGGTCTCCCATTTGGGTTGGTGTGTCTCCCACCTTGCACACGAGTCTAATTTTGAATGAGAATCATGTACATGGGCCTAAATGAGGCTAAAAAACTTTTCACCACCATTTTTTGTTTTCATCTAAGAACTTAAAGATATGCCCCATAAATTTGGCTCCATTTTCCATGTGTGTGCATGAATGAGTCAAAATATGAGGGTGGGTGATTCCCACCTTGCTCATGGGTCTCCCATTTGGGTTAAAAAGTCAAAAATGGGTGGATATACCCTTTACTTTTTCCAAAGCATTAAAGAGGTGGGCATCCCATTTTGAAGGCCACTTTTATGAGTTAAGAAAAAATACATGTTTAATGATGGCCTCTTAAGGCAAAATTTTCCATATTTCAAGGGGGGACCCTTATGATGCTTAAATGAGGTCATTAAGCACCTTGGGAAAGGGTCTCAAGTGGAGTATGATGTCCCACATCAAGCCACCTCACTTCTAAACCATGTCACTTGACATATCACCACCAAATCACCTTCTATGTCACTTTCCATGTCATTTTCCATGTCACATGCCATGTCATCATGAATAGTGACAGTGGGTCCCATAGTGAATAGTGATAGTGAATAGTACTTTTGAATAGTATTTTCAAATAGTATTTTAAAATAGTACTATGTGAATAGGAGAATAGTGATTTGGTTAGGTTAAAAGGGGTTATTTAAAGGTTAAAAAGGTTTAGAGGGTCTTTAAGGGGTCTTGAGGCATTTAGTTATTGAAAACTATAAGTGTGCAATTTTTTAGTGTCTACATTTTGCCCCTTTTTGTTATGCAGCTTTGAATTAACAAGTAATTAAAAAAAAGGAATCTCTTGGTCAAAGGTTAGGGTTCCCTAAGTATGGGAGGAGGTGTTCTCCCTCAAATTGAGAGTCAATGAGGAAAGTCCAAATTTGGCACAAGTTTGATAAGTAGTTGGTGGGGAGACACGAGGTGGTGCCACAAGTTAGCTGGGCATGTGAAATTCTAATGGGTTCACAAAAGGAAACTAAGAATGTTAGTCAATATTATGCAAATACTAAAGTGGATAATGTTGATAAAAATAAGGTTAGGTTCTAGATAGACATACAATAGGGTAACTAGTCCACAATGTTAGTCATAGTTGATCGGATTAAGCCTATCAAGCCATCTAGACAAGGTCAATGTTGTTCACAAGTATCCAGGGTAGGAAGTGATCCTATAGAACAATACAAATGGTCTAGTTACACATGAGGTGGGGTGTAAAAAGTGTAACATTGCTAGCTTAGTCAGTACAGTCAAAAGGACCAAGGCAAGGTCATCACAAAACATGCGAAGAGGTTAGGTAAAAAATGGCCAACATCAAGGTGGACATGGGTAAGTGGGTTGGTTGGTTGGAATGGGGTGGCCGAACAGACTCCATATGCACTAGGCAAGTGGATGCTACCTACATAGTTCTATGGACATAATGTCTAAAATGAACTTTAGGCCTAATGTATTTCTTCTACGGTGGGGAGTGCTGGTTAACTTGGTTACCCTAATTTGATGTATCATGCAGTTATGTCTAATTGAAGGATGATAGAGAAAGGGAAGCTATAAAGGGTGGAAAAGATGGCTATCAAATAGTTTGTTGATTGGTTTGGTAGAAACAGTGGATGAGATTACTTAGGAGGCAATTAGATGATTGCTTTAACTATGCAAAAGGAATATGTAGCCATGGATAAGTAGGTTCAAACATGAAATTTATGCCATTATTTGTAAAAAAAGGGAGAAATATGCTTTACCAAGCTTTAGAAAATCTAGCACTACTTGAATTGCCATGGTAACTCGATGAGTTCTTTCATCACCATCCAAATAAGTTGACATTGTGCACATTCCAAAACAATGTGATTAAGAGGATATGGAAGGGTATTATTCAACAATTCAGGGAAGCAAAGTAGTAGAGTGAGTAAACAAGAAGTGATGAAGATTTGAACCCTTGACCCTAGAGCCAGTGGGGCCCCAAAATAAGTAAGCATTGAGTTTTGAGGGAATTTAAAGAAAGACTTTAGGGAGTTTTGGAATATGAAGTGAGATCAATAATAATAATATTAATTAAATGAGGGAGTAGGTTGAAATAAAAAGGAAAATAAATGGTATAAATAGATAATTGAGAGGGAAAATAGAAGAAGAATGTACTAAGACAAATATATTGGGGAGTTAAAAAGGAAGGTGGGAGAAATAGATCTAAAAGAGACCCAAGAGGAAAATAGTTTGGTGGAAGAGGGGTCTCCTATAATAGGTTACTAGGTGGAATATGATTAAAGAGTAGGGATATTACAATACACAAGAAGATGTAGGTTAGGTAGGGAGAATTAAGGGAGATTATTGGTTGGGAGGTAGGTCACATGATAGGGTATAACTAGCAGCCACATGCGAGCACCTCAAATCTTCCATTTGAAGGTGGGTTTAGTTTTGATTCAAATATCTCTAAAAAAGGGGTTTAAAATAGGTAAGACAAGAGGAAATGGGGAAAGAATCTATATCCTAATAGTTGGTGGTGCTCATGCTCGCTTGTGGGTTATATGAGCTTATGGGCATCGTTGATTGTGTTATAGAGTCATAGGACCAGTATATTCATAGGAAACCAAATATGAATTGAAGACATGTATGGTCATAACATGCTATATATTGTGATCATATAAGATCAAAATGGGTAGAGGGTTTAAAAGGGAAAAAGGTGATAGGTAGGGTGAAGGGAGTAGCTAGAGAGGGACAAAAAAAATGATCTAGGCTCAACATGAAAATGCATTAAAAGAAGAAAGAGATGCACTTGAAGTAATGAACCTAACCAAATTTTGTGCATTAAAGCAAGGGCATGGAGGACATGAGGAAGTAGACAAAGAGATGTATGTAGAAGTGGTACAACTAGTGACTACACTCTGAAGAGGTGAAGGTTGAATGGAAGAAAATAAAGGGGATCCAACAAGGGATGAGGTGAAGGTGGACCAAGAGATGGATGAAGAGATAGGTGAAGAAAATAATGAGGTTACATATAAAGATGAAGTGGAGAAGGATGGAAGGAGCTAGGCATGGACATATAGGAGGAAAAAAAGAAGGTTGGGAAGAATAAGGAGTGTCCTCAAGATGAGAAAAATGAATGAAATGGAGAAAAAAGAGAGGATGGTGGAAAACAATGAAAGGGAATGAGATGAAGATAAAGGATGAATATTAGGGATGATAAGAATAAAAATGAAGAATTGAAGTAGGGATATAAAGCATAAATACTCACACATATGCAAAAGATAAGTGAGTACTGAGATTAAAAGAGGAAAAGGGGAATGTGAAAGGTAAAAGGTAAGAACTGATAAGAAGAAAAGGGGCAATTATGGACGGTTTCTCAAAGGATAAATATCCAGGTAGAAACTAGTTGTGGAGGGAAAAAATAAGACAAAAGGGATGAAAGGATGAAAATAAAGCAAATAGGAAGAATGGAAAATGACAAAGGTGGGAAGAGTGGCAAAATGATAGAGAATGGTGGTACACATAAACAAAAAGTGCAACAATAGAAGAAACAAAAGCTTTCAAGATGCACAGTGTGATGTGGAATTGGTGAGGAAATGAGAGTGATGAAGAGGGTGTGACAAATTTCCAAGGACAAGGGGAAATGATGAGGATGGCAAAAGAAGACAAAAGAGATAGGGGGTAAGGTTGGTAAAAAGTGGAGAGAGAGGCAAAAATTGCAAAAATTGGGTGGGGAAGTGAGCCATGAAGCATGCATAAGGAAAAGTGTCGAGGAAGCCAATGAAGTAGAGTAGGTGGTGTTTTTATGGGAGATAAGAGGGGCCAATGAGGAAGGCTGTCAAAACTAGTGTTAAAAAAGATTGACAAGTTGGAAAAGTGGTTAAAAGAGATTGAAAAGATGAAGAGAGGGAGGTGGTGAGGAGATAGGTAGAGGGGTGGAGGAAAATATATTAGGTGAGAAGGGAAAATAAAGTAAAGGATGTGGCTGATCTGACCTCAATAAATGAGTGATGCCTACATAGTCTAAAAAGACCTCATGCCAATGTAGTTCTCCCAGTAATGGGGGGAAAATGAATAGGAATTATAAGATGGTGTTAAAATACATGGATGATAGGAATAATCCAAAAGTTTCTTGACATAGAATGCCCTATGAAAGAGGGTGTTTTTAGTAATGGAAGTTAATGAGAAGGAAAAGGGCAAGGTAATTAGTTAGTGGCTGAACTACACTTAGAAGTCAAGCAACACCTACATAGTCGATGGACATCAGGCTAATGTAGTTCAATTGGGGTTGGAAAATGGCATTCAAATTGGCTACCCCAATTTGATGGACCACATGGGTTGGTTTGGGCTGATGGAGAAGGTTTTTTAAAATAGAGGTTTTGGGTTTTGGCGAAGGTGACAGTGAAGGTGCATGATGTAGATTGGTGAATAGTTACCATAATGGTCTCACATTTAGTAGTTTGAGAGATACAAATGGTCAAGGTAGGATAAATTAGAATGGAACACAATGCTAATTACCACACATGACCTTCAATGGAGCTAATCTAAAGAAGAGGTGCCTTTGTAAGGAGGTTACACCTTCTAAAATTATGTGAGGGTATAAGTATAGTGCTGGCATCTATCACTATGAGCCAAGTTTTAGGAGGTGGGTGTCTATTAGGATCTGTATAATCATGTTGAAAAAAGGTCATCATCATTATGATCTAAGTTTTAAGGGCAATAGAGAAGTGATGACCTACAAAGAATTTATTTGATGGCTAAGTAGATTCTATGAGTTAGAAAATTGGTAGCATGGTGAGTAATAGAGGATGGATCATGCCTGACTCAAGAGTTGTATGGGTAGGATAGATGAAAATTAACCATCCTTGCATCCTCTATCCCAGTTCTTTGGAACTGATGACTTGAGGTTATACTTAGAAGAGGCCCTGGTAGTAGGGAGATATGTGGTCTAAGATATTGGTTATATAGTTGGATCAGATGGGGGAGCTTCTACAATGGCAAGAATTTGGGAGTTACCACCACCAATAATAGTGGTAGTTTTGAAGGTGTAATCATCAAAAAAACCCATGGTTAGAATCCAATTTACATCAACCAAGTTAAAGGTGATAATGACACAAATGACCACCAAGCCCACAAAGACTACAAGTTGACAAAGCAATGAAAGACATCAGATGTGGATCAGATGATATGGATAATAAAAAGATATCATGACTGTGCTTAATGGCTTTATCAAGATGACCAATCATATTGAAGGTGATGTATCCATATGAAAAGGTAAGTAGACATGACCATTTCAAGTGGGAAGACTATTCAAGGAAATCAATGACATCATATGACCTTCCCTATTGGTGGAATGAAAAATCATGTTATCAAGGAAGAATAGTCAAGTATTTTATTTAAAGAATCATGATAAGGATGAGTGTTTATCATTGAGTTTTTTGGTTTTGTAGATTATAGAGAGTTTAGAGAACTACACAAGGTTGAAGATTGAAAACAATGAGAATAATGGTGGAGATAATTAGTAACCCCCACGACCCAAAATAATCAATATGGTGAATGTATGGATCTACTAGATACTGTAACATGTAATGGTGATAATGGAAGTATTATTAGATAAAAAATAAGAGGAAAGCACCCACGACCTAATATTGAGCCTAAAATCTTACCTCTACAATAATGAAGAAGGAAAAAATTTCATTGTGCAAGATGTAGGGTTAGAGAACATGACTGTTAGCTTGTCTAAGGATGGAACCCTTACTATCCAAGGAGATGTGCACTGAGGCAAAAACTAACAATACCTATGCAAGCAAAATAACCAAAGCTAAGGGATACAATGGTTGTGACAAGTGAGCAGAGTGAAAGACCCAAAGTAGAATATGATCCTCACTCTATAGGTATGAATGCAAAAGAGGATAACATAGTACACCCTTTAGCAACTGTTAAGACAGGGAATGTTACAGATGTTAGTTCAAGGAGTAATCAATTAGAAGGATGGTTGAACACAAATATAGAGTCATTAGACAAATATCCTGGTACTTAGGTAGGAAAATAATGTATGTAGGGGCCTTAGACAAAGTGTGGATAGTTTGATAACTTTGTATGTGCCGTGTGACTCCTCGTACCCTAAATAAAATATTGCACAGTTTGTTGTAAACATATACAAAATGTGTTGGACGTCATTGGTTGAATGTTATTATGCTTAAGGTTGTGTGGATACTTATGAATGCTATGGTTATGGTTATGATTGGTATGGTTATGGTTTTTTTAATCTCTCTTAATGTAAAAAGAATGATTATTTTTTTTTCAACACTCGATGGTAAAAGTCATGATGAAAACATCAACTAAACACATTAAGATAAAAATAGGGCATGATGTTTTATTTTTGACAAGGACTAAAAATAGACCTGAAGTGGGATTAACTTAATAAATATAAGCCCTTCAAATGACGTGCATGATTAGTTGTGAGTTGATAAAAAAAGGTTTCTTGATCATAGGGTGTCAAGTAATCTCTAAATCCCCTGATTTATAGATAGTCTAAAGGGAAGATGGGTGATAGGAGGTGTGAAGGGTAATGGGTGATATATATGATAACCTCATGTGAATTAGTTTTTCCCCTTATATAGGTTGCCTAAGAATGGTAATAAATAAGTCCATGTCATATGCTAGATGTAGACTGATCAATGCAAGAAGTCTACATGTGAAAGCCGATTGCGGCTTCTAACTTATTATGTTGTGTAAGAGCCGATTGCAACTTTAGATTTTGTTGTGATACTGGGTCTTTTGCTTTATTATTGAATATGGGAAGTTGATCAATATGAGAAGCTTTCAAGAAATTACTCTACTTTTAATAAAGTTAACTTGGACATCCTTTAAGGGAGTGGTCTAAGCTTATTGGATTTGTTTAATGCTCTTGATAGCTATCCTTTACGGGAGTAGTCTACCTTATATTTGGCAATTATTTTATTTTATTTTTGAGCAGCTGTCCTTCGAGGGAATAGTCTGCAATGCTCAAGATATTGACCAAATTAGTATTTTGGTATCCCAATTATTTTTGGATGTAATGTTTTTAGACATGGACAAGTCTAATTAGGTTCAGAGGTTTACCTTTATGAAGGAAACATTTTAACGTAAAAAGGTTAATGATATGAAAAGGTGTGGTTTTTTAGAGACAATGACCATGGGATTCCATCTTGTTAGAGATGAAAAGTATCCATGAGAACCATGCTATGGGTAGAGATATGGTACCCACATTTAGGATTAGGCTATGACTATGATGGTTAATTGCATGGTTCTATGTTATAATCAATTATCCTCAAAAAGAGAGGAGAAAGATGGGTGAAGGTTAAAATATCATAATCAAGGGATGAACTTAAGTTAGACAAAAGGAGTGAGCTTGATCCTTCTTTAATAAAAAAATAGATGTAGTTACGAAGCATTGAGAGGCTTAGGTTTTGGTTTGCCTTTGAGAGAGGAAAAACGATAAGATATTGATCTATACTTATCGATAATGATGTATGGTCCAAGCTAATTGAAAACAAACTTGCCTCGTTTACTCTTCTCCATGTTGGTCACATGTTGGTTTTCTTTTAGGATGAGGTCTCCAATATTGAAGTCTTGTTGCTTGAGATGATTATTAGAAGCATGTTTGATACACTCTTGATAGGTATGGAGGTGGGTAAGGGCTACTAAATAATGCTCATCAACTAACTCAAGCTGAGCTAAATGGTGTTGATGATAATCTTTTTTAGAAATAAGATCTTACAAAGATATGCAAAGAGAGGGAGTTTAGACTTCAAGAGGCAAGACTACCTCTACTCTGAAGACTAGAGAGAAGGGAGTAACAACCAGATAGGTTTGAATTATAGTACGATAGGCCCATAAGGAAAATGGGATGTGCAAGTGCCAATCCTGACCTGAGGCATTGATAACTTTGGTTAGTATTTTGTTAAGGATTTTATTAAAGGTTTTTGCCTATCTATTTGCTTGTGGTCGATAAGATGGGGAAAAGCTTAAATCGATGCCAAATACATCACATAAACCTTGGACTTGCTACTTTCTCAAGGATTTTCCATTATCTATGATGATCTTATAAGGAATGCCAAAGTGGTAGATGATATGATGGTTGGTAATGTCGACAATCTTCTTTGCTTTGGTTGAGATAAGAGGAATAAATTCCACCCACTTGGTGAAGTATTCAGTGGCTGTGATGATAGAGATAAGCCACTATAAAGAATGGGGGTTGATTTCCCTAATGAGATCAAGCCCCCATTGTGAGAAATGCCAAAAGTCCTTAGATAATTGGAGGCCATTAGCTGGCACGTGATGCAAATTAGCATGTTGTTGGCATTTAACACACTTTTTTGCATAATCATAATAGTCTTGGTTAAGGGTGGGACAATAATAACTAAGGTGAAAGATATGTTTAGTGACCAATATACCACTAAAGTGTCCCCCATAGATCCCATCATGTTTTTCCTTGATGGCATGGGAAGCTTCATGGCTATGTAGGCAATGAAAAAGGAGACCATCAAAACCACATTTTTAAAGGATTCCCCCTAGTATGGTGTAATGTGATGTACTTTGAACAAAGTTTCTATGGGTGTTCCTAAAGAGGTTGGGAGGAACGATGCCTAGGTTAAGGTAGTTTAAAGTTTTGTGATACTTGTTGATAATTTGACCATAGGTCATATTGTCACCCTTATCATTCTAAACTTTTCATAAGCATGCTTCTTTGTCCAAATGTTTGGAATTGGGTTTGTTTAGATTTTTCAAACGGGTTCTTTTCCTTTTGAGAAAATTCATCTCAAAGTTATGATAGTGCATTTCAATATTTTGAAGGCCTCTACAATTTTTTTGAAGACTATTTCATAGAGGCAAAAAGGGGTTCTCTTTTCCTTTGGAGAACTCTATTTCAAAAGTTTTGGTAGGACCATTTCACTTTTATGAGGGGCACTTTCACTTTTTTGAAGGCTCACTAGAAAAAAGTATGAAGGGTATGTTCCCTTCGAGAAGGCTCTTTGCAAGGAGAAAAGTGGACTATTTCAAAAAGGCCAAAGGACCATTTTCAAAAATTTGAAGGGTCAATTCTGTGGAAAAGTGGACCATTTCAAAAAAATTTGAAGGGTAGGTGAACCATTCCAATTTATTTGAAGGGCTCTTTTGGAAGAGTTCATTTCAAACTTTCAGAAGGATCAAAGCCTTGAAAGGTTCATTCAAAAGCTTGAAAATCTGTTTTAGAATGTCGAGGGGTATCTACCCTTCAAAAAAAGACATTTTTAAAAAGTCTAAAAGGACATATAGAAATCTTGAAGGATCTCTTTCCCTTTGGGAAAGTCATTATCAAAAATACCCAAAAGGATAATTTCAAAAAGTTGAAGGGTTACTTAGAGAATGCCGAGGGACATTTTGAAGTTTGAAGGGTCACTTGGAAAAAGTCCAAAGGGTTTGTGCCCTTTGAAAAAGGACTTTACAAAAAATTCAATGATGGACATTTTATAAAATCCCAAAGGGCAATTTGCTAAGCCCAAAAGACCTAATTCCTTTGAACTTTTTATTCGAAAGAATTGAACATAAAAGGCCGTAGACAAAATTATGAAGAGATGGACAAATTTTTTAAGGAATTCCTTTAGATAAATTGTCCAAAAGAATTCCTTCATAAGATTTACTCATGGGAAAATATACATAGACAAAAAGTCTAAAAGAATTCCTTCAGACAAATTATCTATAAGAATTCCTTCAAAAGGTTTACCAAGGGGAAATTTTGAGCATAAGTAGAGAAGGAGAGACAATTCCCATGGATAATTTTTCCATAGAAAAGTGAGAAATACAAAGATCCCTTTCAAACATGACACCTTTAGTTATAAAATAAAGACTCATTTACATGAATGACTCAATGAATTTAACGTTGGAGAGTTCAACACAAAATTTCATGTATGCACTCTTGTTTGTCTCATTAATCTGAGTCTTTCAAATGTCTCCAATAGTTCAAGCAGAGTTCTAAATTTATATGTGGCATATCTTTTCATGTAGGTGGAGATCATTAGGGGTTGAATAGTCTTGAGTTATAGTTTATTGGTTATCAAGTGCTACATCCACTCATGCTTTCCACATAATAGACAATATTCTCACATTCTAACTCAACTTCAAATTAGTTCAAACTTAAGTCAATACATCCAAAGTTAGCATAGATTTCATTCATGAAGAAGAGTAGCCCAAGATAGGCCCATTATCTATTTTCAATGCCAAAGAGATTTTCATGCAAGATAAAAGACAAGAAAATATTTTTAGAATGTTTTGTTCTCTTGGCATAGCTGAAATTGGTCTTGAGCTGAAGTGGGAGTTGATCTTATCTTCTATTTTCAGTGCTAACCTCTTGGCTATTATATTATTTTCTATATAATTTGGCTTTTTGGCCTTGATTTGTATCCCTCTTTTGGCAAGATCAAATTTTTCCAAAGACTGAGTTTGTAACATTTTTTTAGATTAATAGAATGACTATTTTTTTTTTTAGAATGTTGGTATAGTGTATTCATGTCAATGATCTGCATAAGTGATAGAATTTCTCTTCCTTGTCAAGTCTTGATTCTTACCTAGTAGCATCATTGATCAGTTTATGTAGGTTATGTTTTGTGTTTGAGTCTCTTGATTGAGTTTATAGTGGATATAAGTGGCTAGTTAATGCCTTAAATTAGGCCTATTCTTTCATTTCCCTCAAGCTTGGATCACCAGATAAAACCTTTATGTAAAATAATTATGCATATTGGTTAAATAGAGTTGAAAGTTCAACCCTTTTCTTGTCTAAATCAGTGTTCTTAGGAGCTCAAATTGAGTGGATCAATCAAAAAATATAGGTGTATCACCATCATTAGATATGATTTTCATTTAATTTTTTCTTTTCCTGATAGTTTTTAACATAAAGCAAAGATACTAATTGATACACGAAAGGGAGCTAGCCCTTAGAATATATAGATTCAATCTGTTGATTAGGTCACACATAGCCTATGATTGTTTTCATGTTTTAACAGACTATGAAGCCCTAAAACTACCTTCACAGGGCACAAGTCTGATTGACAATAGTTTTTGGCATGCTTTGTAGGACCACAAATAAATTATTTGCATATTTGAAGAAGTTTTTCAACAACAAAAGATATTCATCAACATCCAATTGCAAATCTCATAGCATCATTCGGGCATTTTGTTCATGCCAAATGTTACCACAAGGTCAAAAAGTAAAGGTATTCCTTTTGAATTTATATCTTATAAGAGATCAAGGTTTAGGAGGGCAAATCAATATCCTAAAAATAAATATTTGTCTCCTGGTTATCCTAATTTTCTAATCACTATAACCCCCACTACTCAAATGGCCATAAAAAATCAGGTGTTTGCTCCATTCAATAGAGGAAGCCCACTAAACTTAGCCTAGTTTGATGACATTCTGGTGTCTTCCCTCAGGAACATCCCATTCTTCTCAATAGAAAATAAAATAACCCCTATTGAGCATATCCAAGATGTGGCTAATCTATGTTCAGTCCATAATGTTGTTGAGGATAATGTTGCTATTAGATTGCTTGTTGCCTTCTTCAAAGGAGAAGCATTGTAATGGTATAGAAACCTTCCACTACACTCTATTCCACTTGGGATGAATTAGGTATAGCCTTAGTCAAGAAATTTGAGGACAAATCTCATCATCTAGTTGAGCAATTAACTACCATAATAGAGCTCCTCATGAGTTCATGTCCAATTTTAACTTCAGATTCCAAAAAATATGGACTAAGATATCTATTTTGATTAAACCATCTCTTGAATATGCATTTTTGTATTATTTAAAATCTCTTAACTCTAACATTAGTGTGATGATATAGTCTATGGTTGCTACTAGCTTACTAGATGCTTATGAGATTGAAATAAGGGCAGAAAATAGTTTGATAAAAGATGGTAAGTTTTCTCCAAGACCTCTAATGCCTATATTTATAAAACTAAATTCCATACTATCCTCTCAAATTCCTCAATTTCCATCCTTAGATCTTATTCCACCACGTCCAATTCAAATTGCAGCCCCTACTAGTTAAGCTAGTGAGATAGGAGAGTTAAAAAGTTTGCTACAATCCTTTGGGAATGAAATAGTGCAACTCAAGAGGCAATAATTTTAATCTAATAGGCCTTATCAACAATAAAATCAAGACACCTATCAGCCCTTCAAAGATCAAAGGCCTCCTTATTAGGGTTTCAAAGAAAATAGACCACCTTATCAAGCACAAGGAGCCATAACTCCAGCTAAGACATATACTACCCTTGATCCTAATGTTCCTTCCACTTCAAAGGCTATTGTTTCCACCCCACCTCAAATTAAATTGATGCAATATTCAAGTTGGTAGCCCTCAAATGTCAATAATGCTCAAAACCAAGCCTTGGTATCATAAGACATCACTATGCCTCAAATGACACAAGAAGATTTTTATTTTTAAGGAGGTCATTACTAAGATACAGGTTTGGAATCAAAAAGAGAGACTCATCAAGTTCAAGGGTAGGCTGATGTCATTAATATAAATTGACAATTAGATGATCATGTTGGTTTTACTCAAGTTGTTGAAATTAACAATTCAAGTGGTCAAGTTATAGTTGTAACTAAAGCTAAAAGAAGAGCCATTGAAGAGGCTCAAGAGGTAAAAAATGCTTCAAGTAATCCTAGGGTTTTTTCTAAGAGTGACAAAAGAGTAACTTGTTATTTCTACAACACATAAAAATTAGAATATAAAGGTTGGCAAGGTTCATCAACTACTTCTAGTTCGTGAACAACCAATACTTTAGAAGGTACAAACCAAAGGTTAGTGGATCTAATTTTAGTATAATAAACCAAATGAATAAGTTTAACATCAACATTATCATGTGGGATTATCTTTCCATGTTAAGACAAAAAGTCATGTTCATCCAAGAGCTTTCAGCTCTCAAATTATCTCCAAAACCGGTTGAGAAAGAAGGTGTTGTCTTAACTAATTCGGATCAGCCAACAAAGAAATAGGTATAAAAATTAAATAAAATGGAAAAGGTAGAAAAAAATAAGATAAAATCAAATAAAACTCTTTTTTAACTTTCTTTGATATTAGGTGATACTTTAATTCATAATTGTATGGTAGATAGTGGAGCTAGTAATACAATCATCTAAATAGATTGCAAATAAGCTCAGCCTTGTTTATGAGCCAAACACTAAGGGGGTATTGAAATTGGATAGGTCACCAAAAAATATTTTAGGCATCATAAAATATATGAAGTTGATGTTACATGCTTATCTCAATGTTACTATTCAACAAGATGTTGTTGTGGTAGACTTGCCTCCTTAATTTGTTATGTGCCTTTCAAGGGATTTCACATCAAAGATTAGGGGATATTTATTAGCTAGTTGGACTTATTTGTTGTTCATAACTAGGTATGGTACAAAGGTAACTATTTATTCTGAGCCTATTGCATGTTTCCATATGAAGCCATATATGCTAAGTGTTGTGACACTAACTATAACATTTTAGATGATGTGCTAGAAAATAGTGAAATAGAAAGTGAATCACCTTTGGATGGAATTACAGATTTATTTTTTGATGAGTGGACTTCTACCTTGCATGAGCATGATCCTTATAATTTTATTGAAGAATAAGGACTTGGTGTGTATTGCCTTCATGAGAATGATACACCAATTCCAACCATGGTTAAGGATGATGAGTCTAGTGAAGGTGTATGTCAATTGTACTTTGATGGATCAAAGAATAAACATGGAACTAAAGATGAAATGATGTTGGTTTCTCCAAAAAATAAAGGGTATTTATCTTATATTAATTTTTTTTTTTTTTCAAATAATGTTGTAGAGTATGAGGCACTAGTTCATGGTTTGCGGTGGGCTAGGAAGATGAAAGTCAATACCTTGTAAGTTTTTGGTGATAGAGAACTTGTAGTTCACCAAGTAAGAGTTTTGAATGTATATAATTTTTTTTTCTTAAGTCTTATAGGAATATAATTTGGTACTTACTTGAATATTTCTAAGCTTTTAACATTCAAACACTACCAAGAGGTGAGAATAAACATGCTGATAGGCTGGTTGCTGTTGGGGCACAATTTAGTATCTTAACTAATGTAAAATGTGAAAAAATTTAGTCACACATAATGGTGGTTATAAGGCCTTATGTTCCAGATAATCATGATAATTTGTAGGTGTTTGAAGATGTTAATCAAATTATGAGATTCTTGTAAGAAGAGGCTAAGTTTTCTTCGAAAAACTAGTCAAAGCACTTGCAGTAGTATGGTGATTAGATTATGCAACTAAAAACAAAGAAGTTGTCTAAGGGATTGGTCACACTTGAGAATATTTTTAGTGGTGATGATAAGCTAAGAAAAGATAATTCATCCTTGTCAAAAAAAAAAATAGCACTATGCCAATGTAGAGATTACATATGGTAAGATTTTAAAGTTGGGTAAGGTATATATCCTTCATAAAAAGAAGCTTTCATTGAGTTATGCACAATTTTTGCTGATATATTTGCTTGGAAATATAATGATCTTAAAGGATTTGATCTAAGTTTAGCTCAATAAACCATTGAGTTAGAGGATAAAACTAAACCTATGAGACAAAGATGAAGGCTCATCAATCCTAAGCTTGAGCCTTTGATGAGATCTGAGCTTCATAAGCTCATAGAGTTATTATATTTCCAATCAAGCACTCAACTTGGGTGAAAAATATTGTTCTGGTATAGAAAAAGAATGGTGAGATTCATTTGTGTGTTGAATTTTGTGATTTGAACAGGGCTTCACTTAAAGATCACTATCCATTGCCACCAATGGAACAAATTTTATAGTTGGTTACAGGTTCAAAGAGGTTTCTTTGTTGGATGGATATAGTGGCTACAATTAGATTTTAGTAAAAAAAGAGGATGAATTTAAGATAGCCTTCACAACCAAGTTGGGGACATTTACATACATAAATATGACATTTGGTTTATCTAGTGTTGGAGTAACCTTTCAAAGAGCCATGGATATGGCATTCCAAGGCCTTCTTAAAAAGTTTGTACTTGTTTATTTGGATGATATCACAGTGTTTTCAAAGAATGTAAGTGATCACATGGTTCATCTCAAGAAAGTTTTTGAAAGGTGTAGACAATTTGGAATATCTCTAAATCTCAAAAAGTGTGTCTTCTTGGTTCATGAAGGTAAGCTTCTTGGACATGTTGTTTCAAAGTCCGATTTAAGCATAGTTTATAAAAGGATAGAATCTATTCTTGAACTCTCTTTGTCTAAGCATAAAAAGGCTATACAAAGCTTCTTTGGAAAAATCAAATTCACAAGGAGATATATTTTAGACTTTGCCATTTTAGCTAAGCCACTTACAACCATGCTAAATAAGAATCAGAGCTTTAGCTGGTCTAAAAAAGGAGTAAATAGTTTTGAAGATATTAACAGGCCATAGCTAGTGCTCCTATGCTTATAAATCCAAATTTCACAAAGGATTTTATTTTGTATACATATGTTAACATGGACATCATTTCAGGCATTCTTATGCAACAAAATCATGAGACTTTGGATCAACCAATAGCCTTCTTCAGCGAAGGCTTGGAAGAATATGAAATAAACTATTCTTTTGTTAAAAATCATGTCCTTTCAATTATAAGATCTCTTAAGAAGTTTAAACACTTGTTGTCTAATAATAAGATACATCTAATGGTTTCTCATCCAAGCATCAAAGAGTTTCTCCTGAAATAGGATTTAAATGAGAAGAGAGTTGGTTGGATAACCAAGGTAATGGAGTATGATGTATAAATTAAGGTCACAAAGCTGATTAGAGGCAAAGGACTTTGTGAGTACCTTGCTCAAGACTTGCAATAGACTAATGAGGCTATTTTGGTGTCAAATGATGAAGAGATTGTAGCTGTTCATACCTCACCTTCTAGCTAGTTTCTTGACTTGGTAAGTTATCTCCAACATGGTATTTATCCCTCTCATCTAATTTCTTCAAAAAGAAGATGTTTTAGGTTACAGTCAATTCCATTTTTGCTTACTGATGGTGTGTTGTTCAAGAAAGATATCAATGGCATGTTGCTAAGATGTATATATCCAAGTCAAACTCAAAGAGTTCTTGAAAAATTCTATGATGGAGGACATTTTTATACAATAACTACAACCCTTAAGATCATGAGAGTTGGGTACTATTGGTCTAGTATATTTGGTGATTGTCATGCATGGGTTAGAAAGTGAAAACAATGTGCTATGTTTGTAGAAAAAATGAAACTTACATCCTTACCTCTTCAACCAATTGTGGTGGATCATCCCTTTGTCCAATGGGGATTAGACTTTATTGATCTCATAAATCCTCCTTCAAGTTCAAGGTATAAATGGATTTTCACTGCTATAGATTACTTCACACATTGGACATAAGTGGTAACATTGAAAGAAGAAAATAAAACCAATGTTTTAGATTTATATGAAGGTTTTCTTACTATATTTGGAGTTCCTTTAACTATTATTTCTGATAATGTAATGGTTTTTATGGGATTTAGGATCAGTCAATGGGTTGTCCAACATGGAATTTATCTAAGCACTTTATCAAACTATTATCCATAAGGAAATGGCCTTGCTGAATCTATGAATAAGAACCTATTAAGGATCATAAGGACTATTGAAGACAATTAGAGGTCATGTCATCTCAAGTTGAAGTTAGCTCTATGGGATGATAGGATAATCTATAAAATATCAATAGCCAACTCTCCATACAAGCTGTTATATTGTAAAGAAGTAAGGTTACCCATTTCTCTTGAATTTCTCTCTTTGGAACTAATGCATCAGCTTGAGTTTTTAAATAATGAGCTTATGGAAATTAGTTATGCTAAGCTTATAGATCTAGAAGAGATAAGAAATCAATCCATGCTAACCATGGAGACTCATCAAGCACAAGTGAAAACAACTTTTGACAAAGGAGATTCTTCACAAAGTTTCAAAGGAGGAGATTTGGTCCTCAAGTGGGATGAGAATAGAGATAAAATAGGAAGGCACACAAAGTTTGATTCCCTTTAGAGTGGCTCATACACAATCTCTAGCTATAAATCCCACAATGCCTTCTAACTTGCAAAGATGGATGGTGAGGAGCTTCCAATCCTAGTCAATGAGATAAATCTAAAACATTGCTATTGAAGAGCAAAGCTCTTTTTACATAGTTAGTTTGTTTAATTTCCTCCAATTATTGTTTAAGCACAACAATTTCATTCTATTTTGTTTTGAATAAGTGCTTGTTTGCACATTTGATTTGTTCATTAATTTTCATGTTTTGTGTGTTCCCCTTCTTGTTTTGAAGGATGAAGGTTATCTCATGCAAAAAAAAGTTTGTAATCATAGATCAGATCTATCATTTCTTTATGAATTCAAAAATCATCTATATGGCCAGGTTCTCAATCATAATAGGCATGCTTCCCAGTTGAGTTGCCAAAACGTTGACAATTTGACCACAGGTCAAATTATCATCCTTATCATTCTAAACTTTGCATAAGCAGTCTTCTTTATCCAAATGTTAGGAATTGGGCTTGTTCATATTTTCCAAAGGGATTCTTTTCCTTTTAGGAAAATTCATCTCAAAGTTTTGACAGTGTATTTCAAAATTTGAAAGGCCTCTATAATTTTTTCAAAGACTATTTCATAGAGGTAAGAAGGGGTTTTATTTTCCTTTGGAGAAGTCTATTTCAAAAGTTCCACCAGGACCATTTCACTTTTCTAAGGGGCACTTTCACTTTTTTAAAGGATCATTGGAAAAAAATCTAAAGGGTATGTTCCCTTTGGGAAGGTTCTTTGCAAGGATAATAGTGGACCGTTTCAAAAAGGTCGAAGGACCATTTGTAAAAATTTGAAGGGTCAATTCCATGAAAAAGTGGACCATTTCAAAAATTTTGAAGGGCAGGTGAACCATTCCTATTTATCTAAAGGGATATTTTAGAAGAGTTCACTTCAAACTTTCGAAAGTATCAAAGCCTCAAAGGGTTCATTCAAAATATTGAAGGGTTATTCTAGAATGAAGGGTATCTACCCTTCAAAAAAAGACATTTGCAAAAAGTTTGAAGGGACATACAGAAAGCTCAAAGGTTCTCTTTCCCTTTAGGAAAGTCATTATCAAAAATCCCAAAAGGATAGTTTTGAAAAGCCAAAGGGCTACTTAGAGAATGCCAAGGAACATTTTGAAGTTCGAAGGGTCACTTGAAAAAGGTCCAAAGGGTTTGTGCCGTTCGAAAAAGGACTTTATAAAAAAATTGAGGGACATTTTATAAAATCTTGAAGGGAAATTTGTTAAGCTTGAAAGACCTAATTCCTTTAGACTTTTTATCTAAAGGAATTGAATAGAAAAGGCCACAGACAAAAGTTTGAAGAGATAAACAAAATTGCAAAGGAATTCCTTCAGATAAATTATCCAAAATAATTCCTTCAGAAGATCTAACCATGGGAAAATATACATGGACAAATTTTTTGAAGGAATTCCTTCAAATAAATTATCTAAAAGAATTCCTTCAGAAGGTTTACCAAGGGGAAATTTTGAGCACAAGCAGAGAAAGAGAGACAATTCCCATGGATAATTTGTCCATAGGAAAGTGACAAAGATGAAGAGCTCAAAGGTAGAATTCCTTTGAAATTTTTAACCGAAGGAAATATAAAAAAACAAATCCATGGATAATAAGCCCAAAGATAAAAAGTCCATAGAAATAAGCAATTAGAGGCTGAAGGGAAGAGCCCAAACAAATTATCCATAAGATATATGCACATAAGCAAAGAACCAAAATTCAAGAGATTTCAATAGCCAATAAATAGATTAACGCATTGTACAACATGCAAAGTGACCCAAAACAGGGTTAGACACATCCAAAATGTGTAACCATTTCAAACATGACACCTTTAATTCTAAAATGAAGACTCATTTGCATGAATGACTTAAGGAGTTTAACGTTGGAGAGCTCAACAAAAAATTTCATGCATGCACTCTTGTTTGTCTCATTAATCTGAGCCTTTCAAATGTTTCCAGCAGTTAAAATAGATTTTTAAATTCAGATGTGGTATACCTTTTCATGCAAGTGGAGATCATTGAGGGTTGACTAGTCTTGAGTTCTATTTGATTGGTTATCAAGTGCTACATCTACTCATGATTTCCACATAATAGAGGATATTCTCATGTTCCAACTCAATTTCAAATCGGTTCAAACTTAAATCAATACATCTAAAGTTGGCATAGATTTCATGCATGAAAAAGAATAACCGAAGATAGGTCCATCATCTGTTTTCAATGCCAAAGAGATTTTCATGAAAGATAAAAGATAAGAAAACATTTTTATAAGGCTTTGTTCTCTTGGCATAGCTAAAATTGGTCTTGGGTTGAAGTGGGAGTTGATCCCCTCTTCTATTTTCAGTTCCAACCTCTTGGTTGTTGTATTCTTTTCTGTATAAGTTGGATTTTTAGCTTTGATTTGTATCCCTCTTTTGGCAAGATCAAATTCTACCAAAGACTGAGTTTATAACCTTTTTTTAGATTAATAGAAAGACTATTTTTATTTTTAAGAATGCTTGTATAGTGTATTCATGTTAGTGATATGTATGCATGATAGAATTTCTCTTCCTTGTCAAGTCTTGATTCTTACCTAACAACATAGTTAATTAGTTTATGTAGGTCATGTTCTATGTTTGATGTCTCTTGGCTGAGTTTATAGTGGATATAAGTGGTTGGTTAGTGCCTTAAATAAGGCCTATTCTTTTATTTCCCTCAAGCTTGGATCACCAGATAAAACCTTTTCGTGAAATACTTATGCATATTGGTCAATTAGAGTTGAAAGTTCAACCATTTTTTCATCTACATCAGTGTTCTTAGGAGCTCAAATTGAGTGGATCAATAAAAAAATATAGGTATATCACCATCATTAGATAGGATTTCCATTCAAGTTTCTCTCTCTTTTACCAATAGTTTGTAGCGTAAAGAAAATATCCTAATTGATACACCAAAGGGAGACAACCTTATAATCTAGAGATTCAATCCACTAATTAGGTCACCCATATCCTAGGATTGTTTTCATGTTTCAGTAGACTGTGAAGGCATAAAACTACCTTCACAGGGTGCAAGTTTGATTGACAATAATAACAAACACTAGATGGGGATTCCTCCAAATTAAAAATGGTAAGGAGGTCAGATTGGCTATAAGAGGGTGTGGTAAAATGATGAATGATGACAAATATTTTGGAATTGGAAGGCTGAGAAGGGATTTGGAAAGTAAGGCAAGCCATTATATCTATGAATTTATTGGTAAATCAGGGAATGGACTAGACTAGGTAATGTTTGAATGATGTTAAGAGTTTGTCAACTAAAAGTTTATATTTTTGTAAGACATCATTCTTACATTGATAGGATCTATTGACCTAGTTGACCACAAGCTGAGAATCACTAAAGACATGGATTGTCTTAATTTCCAAGATTATAGAAGTTTAAAGACCTATCACTAGGGCTTCATACTCAGCCATATTATTGGTGCATTCAAAGTCAAGTTTGAAGGAGAGAAGAAAGGGTTCACCATCAAGAGGAATGAGAATAACTCTGGCACCCCCTCCTTTTTGGCACTTTGAGCCATCAAAAAACATGGTCATCTGGTAGGTTATGACATCTTCTTGAAAAAAAGTCATGATAGACTCATTTGGAAAGGTAAGAGGAGGTGGTTGGTTGTCTGGTAAAGAGCTTCAATCAATTAGTTAGCAAACCTACCCTTTACGCAACTTCTACTATAAGAATTCAAGATCAAATTTAACTAGGAGCATGAACCACTTAGCCATATGCTGATTTTGGTATTATTTAGAGTACATGTACTTGAGTAGGTCATTATTAGTTATGACATAGGTTTTATGGTTAAGAAGGTAGTGGCAGAGTTTGGTGGCCATGAAGGTCAATGGTAAATAGAGTTTCTTGGTATGTGTATACCAAGTTTTATATTCTACAAGCATGCAACTAATGTAGTATATGGCTTGCTATTTATGTTGTTCATCTTGATGAGCTAATATTGCCCGTAGAGAATAGTTGATGGTAGAGATATATATGAAAAAGGGGTGGTCATCCTTAGGAGGGGTGAGGACAAGTGGTAAAAAAGGTACTATTTGAGCAAATCAAAGGCCTTTTGAGAATCACTATTCCATTTGAAAGAGACATCCTTCTTTAGAAGGTGATGGAAAGGTTGGCATTGATCTAAAAGTTGGGAAATGAAATGGTGAAAGGATTGAAGCTTTCCCTATAGGCTACAGATCTACTTAAGGTTAGTTGGAGGAGGCATGTCCAAAATTGATCTAACTTTAGTAGGGTCTACTTTGATTCCATGAAGACAGATGATAAAGCCAAGAAGATTTCCTGAAAGGACCCAAAAAATGCATTTCTTGGGATTAAGGTAAACATGATAATGTATGAGGCATTCAAATATGATCATAAGAATAGTCAAGTGATCTTTTCAGAGTTTAAATTTCTAAAGAAGGTCATCCACATAGTCTTCTACAATCTTATGGATGATATCATGGAATATATAAGTCATGGAATGTTGGTAGGTTTTCCCAACATTCTTTAACCTAAAAGGCATGACTCTATAGCAAAAATTTCTCTAAGGGGTGGTAAAGGTGGTTTTATGCTAATCTTCAGGAGCAATCAAGATTTGATTATAACTCAAAAACCCATCCATGAGAGATAAAATCTTGTGGTTAGTTGTAAGATCAACAAGCTGGTCAATGCTATGTAGAAGAAATTCATCCTTAGGGTAGGCAAGGTTAAGGTCATGAAAGTCTACACAAATGCATAGACCCCCTAGTGACTTTGATGATAGGTATAATATTCAAGACCCATTGGGGGTAGTTAATGGGTTGAATGAAGTTTATAGATAGGAGATGTTGAACCTCTTTTTTGATGAAAAGGGCTATGTGAGGATGCATGCATTGAAGTTTTTTTTTAAACAAGCTTGGCATCATAATGAGTGACTGTGCTATGAGTAGAAATAGTGGGGTCAATCCTGAGAATATCACTATAAAACAAAGTGAATGTTATGCTTTGGTCTTAGAGGAAAGGGGAAAATTCCTAAAGTTACTCAACATTCAGTGATTGGCCCAATTTAAAAATGTGGGGGTTGTCTAGAGTTCCCAAAATGATATCCATAGTGGATTCATTCGACATGGTTGAGGCCTAAAGAGGAAGGGATTTATGGATAGAAGAATCCTCTACACCGAGGTAGGTAAGAATGAAATCATTGTCTTGATATTAGATGGTATTGATGGTAGGAGAATCATTCTCTACCATTTCATGGTGTATGAGTGGAAGGAATATGGTTTAGCCACCCTTTTGGTAGATCAGAAGGCCCAAACTAATGATATTGACTAGGAAAATAAAGTTAGGGGGGATGATGTTAGAATTTTTAGATAGGAAAAGTGGTTGGGTTGGTGAGGATGGGATATCTTCATCCATGGTGGTAATGGTTTTGGGTGAATTGGTGGGTTCTTCAGGTGGTTCATACCCAAGGCCAAATGACTCATGAGGTTGCAAAGTTTTGATATGGGGTAACTCATGAGACCCTTGTTCATAGCGACCAAGGCCAAATCTTTTCCAAGTGCATCTATGAAGATACAACTTAGTAAACTCTGGGTTGCTAAGATAGGAAAAGTTATAGGTAAATGGTTAGACGGATGAAGTAGTGGTAGGGGTTAGAAGTGGTTGATCAAGTCCCCCATGAATGAATTTTTTTTGATAGTTAGGGAGCCCAAAGGGGATGATGGTTCCAATGTTAGGGTCGTAGGAAGGGTCATGTCTAAGTTTCCCATATTCTTGGGGAGTAGAGAAGGCATCTAGGGCTAAGAGTCTATATTTTTTGAGTAAAAGACATTGGAATGTGGATGCCATGGGGTTCTCTATAAGAATCTAGGAAGAAGGGATAAACGAGTTAGTAGAAACTTCATCAACATTTAGTGTGGAAGTGTCATGGGTTTTAGTTGGTGGGGTTGTGAGGTGGATAAAGGGGGAAGAAGGATGTCATTAGGTTGATACGTCATATTATAAGATGTGAAAGGACTAGGGTTGGCTTAGATAGTCACAACTTGCCCTTCATGCTCAAATTTGACACATCAATGTAAGGTGGAAGGGACAAAACTCGTGGCATGAATCCAAGGGTGCTTGAGTAAAAAAATTTATTAGAATTCTTTTTATACAACATAAAAAAGTTTAGGAATGGTATGGGGCCCTACATAGATATGGAGGATAACTATGCCCAAGGTAGTAGCAATGGTATCATTGAAAGAGTGAAGGACTACTATGCTTTCAGACATGATGTTCATGTGTACGTACATATGGTCATAAACATGGAAGGATGTAATATTGATGTTGGGTCCTCCATCAATCATCATCCTTTTGATTTAGGTTTGATTAATGTATGCTATAATGAAGAGGGGGATTTGGGATCCTCCAGATGAATAGAAGGTATTTCTAAATTTTTGAAGGTGACAAGGTTGGAAGTTTGAAGGGCACCAAAAAAGATGGCTAGAGATTGAGGATAATTGGGTTGGACCTCAATGAATTGTAAGGCTTCTATAAGTGCTTGGCAGTGAGGGGGATAGGTAGAGACTAACTCATACAAGCTCATTTTTGCCAGAGTTTGGTGAAGTTGTTTGAAGATAGATTTTTGGATGGATATTACATATGGGTTAGGGTATGTAGGCTTAGATGGGGAGGTACCTAAGATAGACACCTTGGCTTTGTTTGACGATGGAGATGGTTGAGTGTTATTGGCTTGGGAGTTTGGGGAGGGATAAGTCCAAGAAATGGACACCTTAGCCTTTCCTTTATTCTTCTATTGTGATCTTGTGACCATATTGATTGTATGAATAACATGAGAGGTTGAGATAGTGAAGCTGTCCAACTCACCTTTATTCTTAGGTGAAGGTGGAGGAGTGGGTAGGTGTTGGGTAGGTATGGCTGTTATTTGGGTCAGTAGGGGTGGCATAAGAGGTTCATCTATTAACAGATCATCTCCATCATAAATTTGATGGATAAGATTTTGGAGAGATTTACTATTCTCCATGTCATGGCTAGGTGTCTTATGATATAGGCAAATGAAATTGTCATTGAACCATGATGGTTTAGGATGTGAAGGGTTAGAAGGTTTTATGGATGGTAAGCCCAAGGAAGAGGTTTGCAACAACATTTATAGAATGGTTGAATAGGACTCAACTAAAGGTGGTAAAGATTTAGTGGTTTTTTATTTGGGTGTTGAGGTAGAAGGTTTTTTAGACATGGGTTTGGTGATAGGTGTCTTAGGTAAGGTGGTATGATTTGATGGTTTTGGTTTAGGCAAGATGGTTGATGAGCTAGAGATAAAGAATGGCAAGCTAGGTAACTTAGGAATCGTCAGTGTAATGAGGAGAGATGGCTTAGAAAGAAAGTATGAAGGTGTGACCAACAAAGGTGGTGGGGTTTTAGTAAAAATAATAGGCTTATGCTCAAGGTAGAGGGATGCAAAACCAAAATAGAGGGCAAGTTTGAGGGAGGTAAAATTTGGGGGTTGGGCCTTTTGGTGGTTTTACCTCTTTTTTATTTTGGTTGATAATTTTGAAGGGAATTTGGTTACTTGGGTCTTATTTTAAATAGTTAAGCCCTTAGGTGGGGGAGAAGGAATGGTTCTTTTACTTTTATCTTAGTTTTTAATAGAAGGTTTTGAAATCAGAGGTTGGGTGGATAAAGTTATCTTCTCTTATGAGTTAGCTTCCAAAGAGGGAGTGGATTGATCTATGATAGGAGAGGTAGGTGTGGTATACTCTAATGGAAGTGTGGGTATGGTGCTTCCTTTTTTTGGGTATCTAAAAGAATAAAAGGCAATTTTTCCCCTTCCATTAGGAAGATGGGGAAAGATGTGGTTGAGGTGATGTTTTCTAAAATAATGGGTTCATTAGTAACCACATTAATAGTATGTGCCTCATGGGATGGTTATAGTTTATTGTCTTGATAAGGAGTAGAAGGTGCATGATTAGGAAAAGGCTTGCAAAATATGTCAAGGGCCTGGTTCGGTGGTGTATTGGGATTGTCCAACATAAGCTCTCCCTTATCAATGAGGGATTGGACAAGGTATTTGAAGGTGTTGCACCTATTAATGTCATGTCTTATGACTTGGTGAAAGGTGCAAGGTCATTGTCATTATACCAACCTGATACAAGGCAAGAAGCATCAAACTTTGGGGTGGTTTAATTGGTGGAAGTTGGATGATATTGGATTTTAGTAACTTTTCCAAAATAGAAGGATAGGGCTCCCCAAGTGGAGTTAATTGCTTATGATTATTCCAAGTTTGGTTCCTTTGGTTTCGGTTTGAATAATTAGAAGAGTCAAAGGTTTGGTTCCTTGGGTTTTGTTGGTTGGTAGATGGCAGTGGTGTGGCTTTGAGGACAATGGCATTGGTGGTTGATTTGTTTTTAGTGTTGGGATTGGTTTGCTTGTTTGGTTTGGAAGAAAAGGTCTCATTGGGTTTGTAAGTTAAGTTCTTGATCTTCAAATTTAACCTTCCTTCATCAATGGCTCATTTCTCTAGTTTGTGAGCCATGGCAATTTTTTTATCAAAGGTCTAAAAGCTTTGAAAATGTAATGTGGATGAAATATGTTTTACACATGCCCAAGCTAAGAACTCTATAAGCTCAAGTTGAGGAAATGAAAAGGAAAGTCATTTGATTAGGCCCTTCTGATGAGCCATAAAATTAGCAATAGATTCATCTTCAAATTTTCAAATGGAGTAGAGGTCGGTAATGAAAAATTTCTTAAATACATTGATTGAAAAGTGATCCAAAAAGTTTCAGGTTAATTGAGTGAAAGAGAGGATGGAATGTTTGGGTATGGCACTCTACCAATCCAATGCTGGTCTAGATAATGACATAGAAAAGGTATGAAGGAAAAGAGTTTCATCGTGGGAAATCAAGTAGCATGAATGCCTAAATACTCTTAAATATTATTGAGGGTCTTCTTTACTTTTAAACTTGGTAAATTTTAGAAGTTCCCACTAGGTCGATAAGGTCTGATGGGGATCAAAAGGTGAATAGGCTCATTATAAATTTGATTATAGGATAAGAGATTATGGGCTCTAGAGATGGATGACTCAAGGGTAGTCATATTATCCATGATTAACTTAATGAAGTTTGCTTGAGGTTGTTGGAATGCATAGTTATATATCATGTTTTGTTAAGGTTAGACAATGTGTGATAACTAGTAGATGGTTGAGATGACTCTACATATTGGTATGTGGTATTTGGAGGTTAGGTGGAAGATATATATTGGTATGTGGATGTTAATGGTTGGGTAGATGTGAGTGATTATATAGTAGGTATATGCCCTTGTGGGTTATGAAGATAGCTAAAGGTTGCATTTTGGGTCAGAGTGGTGGTTGGGTTAGTGGCTAATGGAAGGGTGGTGACTTTTGTGTTGATCGATGGTAACATGGAGGATATGGACACCAAAAATATTGGAAGTGAAGTAGTGTTTTATGGATTGGAGGTAACTAGAGGAAGATGGGTAACACTAGAGGTAGGCACTCCTATTTGAGCAGAGTGATTAGTAAGAGGTATAAGGGCAATGATAGTTTGGATTGGTGGGTTAGTTTCGAGGGAGTTATTGGTTGATGATAACATTTGGGAAACTAAATATTGAATACTTCTCATGGTAATGGATGTATTCCCCATGAGGTGGAGAGGCATGCTATAAGGTAGATCTATGGGTGGGGTTGAAACCAAGATTTGGTAAGACATGACTCTTAGGTAGTATTGTAAGGCTACATAATTATTGTTTAGGAAAGTGTAAAAATCCAAATCTCCTAGAAATACCCACATAGGACTTCTTGGAGAGTGAGGGGAGTCTACGAGTTCAGAAATGTGTTCCATAGATGAAGAGGTGGAAGTTGGTGATGGTTGATTTGGTGGTGGGTTTTGTTCCTCGAGGTCTTTTTGTTGTTGGCAATTGAGAACCATATGAGAAGATAAGAAAATGATGATACGTTCTCATACCTTAAAAAAAGAGAAATAAAAATACTCAAGAAAAATAATGAATTTAATCTTAGGATTCATTTTAATCTTTATTTTGGCTTGTGTCATAGAAAAGTGTGAAGAGGAAATTGGCTTGAATAGGTCCTAAACAATGTAGTCTATGTTTAGTTTTAGGTCATGTTTAGGCACTCAATAGAAGTATGTATTGGTTTGAGTATGTGGCCTAGTACTTGGGGATTTCTCCCTTCATGTCACAAATCATGTAACCAGTGCGGGTGTTTAGCCAATATGTACTAATTTCTAGAGTTTATATTCAGCTAGAGAACTAAGTTGGTTATCCCATCGATGATTAATCCAAGTAAGATAAATGAGAAAGGGTAAGGTGATACTCTAAGTGATGAAATCCTAGTCGGTTCTTTTCTCAAGTTTTTTTTGATATTTTATTGTGCAATTAGTTTGGTTTGTGTAACATTTGTGAATTATGATTAATTCATAACGCTTTTAATTAAACTAGGTGAGCTAAAATCAAGCAGTCAATCAATGGATGCACTCAATTTTAATCAAAAGTTTTTTTTAAAAATAATTTGAATGAAGAAAATAAAAAATAAAATTCACCTAAATGCAACTTGAAAATGCAATCCTAATCCTAGGATGAATGCTCTTTTCTTTCTTTTTAGAAATGCAATAAAATTTAATTTTCTAAAAAATGCAACTAAAACTTTTTTTTTTCTTTGTAAAGAAAGAAGCTTAATTTTATAAGAATTAAACTAAATGAATTTCAACAATTCAATTATAATTTAATAAAAAATCTAAGAACCCAAGAAAACTCAAGGGTCCTACCGGATGTGCCAAAATGTTTCTATCTAATTTTCTCTTCTTCTTAAGTGTGAAAAGAAGAAACTAGTTAACAAGGGTGTGGAAGAATACCTATTGAATGTGTGCATGATCAATCTAAGTTATTGTGGAGAGATCCTCTTTAGCTCACATGGATGACTTGAAAATAATAAAACACTAAAAGAAACTTGTTTGTTAGACATGTAGATGGGTGGGTTGCGTAACATGAGCTAGATCTTAGAAGCGAAAGCTTTATAGGAGGTTGTCAATCCACCTTCTGTAAAACACTTAAGTGGAAATGATAAAAAAAAATATTTGCCTTAAATGACTATAAAACTGAAATAAAATACAATAAATTACAACAAATTAATTGATAAAATTAGATGCTTTGCTAAATTGACCAAAATGAAGCAACTAGTTTGATTATACTAATGCTAAAAATTAGTTAAGGCAAGGTTGTGGTTTTGGGTTTTGTAATTTGATTAGGGTCAAAATAATGGTTTGGTTAGGGTTGATTGAAATAATAAAATGAGAAGGATGGATGTTTTAAAAGATAAAAAAAAAAGTAACTAGGGTAGCAAAGGGATGAGGGGGCGAGGAGAGTGAAGGTGGCAAAGGTGCAAAGAGGGCAAATGAGGTAAATGGAATTACAATGGTAAAGGTGGTAAAGGAGGTCAATGGATTAAAATGGAAAGTGGATTAAGGGGTAGAGTTCAAGGTAATGAAATGAAGGATTTAAGTAAATAACTAAAAAAAAAAAAAAACAAATCGGGTTACCTTTAAGCTTGTTGATGTTGTTGATGATGTGATGAAGGAATCCTATGGAAATTTCAGCAAAGCTTCATTTCTTTGAATTATTTTCCTCCAATATGTGGATGACCTCCTTCAAATACATACAAAAATATGTTAATAACCAAATACTAAATTCTAACTTAACCCTGGGTGAAGGAGAGGGGGGATATTTATGGCATTTGTTGTCAAGAACCATGCCAAAAGAGGGAATAGTACAAGTATGGTGCCATTTCCCATGTGGTGAATGAATGAGTCAAAAGATGAGGGTGATGGGATTTACACCTTGATCATGGGTATCCCATTTACATTGGTGTGTCTCCCACCTTGCACATGAGTCCAATTTTAAATGGGAATCATGCACATCGATCTAAATGAGGATAAAAGACTTTTCACCACCCTTTCTTTTCTTCATCCAAGCACTTAAAGAGATGCCCTACAAAATGTGGCACCATTTTCCATATGATTTCATGAATGTGTCAAAATATGAGGGTGGTGGGATTCCCACCTTGATCATGGGTCTCCCATTTGGGTTGGTGTGTCTCCTATCTTGCACATGAGTCTAATTTTGAATGGGAATCATGCACATGGGCCTAAATGAGGCTAAAAGACTTTTCACCACCTGATTTTGTCTTCATCCAAGCATTTACAGAGATGACCCAAAAAATGTGGTACTATTTTCTGTGTGGGTGCATGAATGAGTCAAAATATGAGGGTGGAGGGATTCTCACCTTGCTCATGGGTCTCCCTTTGGGAAAAAATTCAAAACTAGGTGGATATAGTCCCCTTTGTTTTTTTCAAAGCATTAAAGAGGTGGGCATCCCATTTTGAAGGCCAATTTTATGTGTGAAGACAAAATACATATTGAATGATGGCCTCTTAAGGGGAAATTTAACATATTTTAAGGGGGGATCTTTGTGATGCTTAAATGAGGTCATTAAATACCTTGGGAAAGGGTCTCAGGTGGGGTATGATGTCCCACATCAAGCCACCTCACTTTTAAGCCATGTCACCTACCATATCACCTCCAAATAACCTTCCATGTCACTTGCCATGTCACATGTCATGTCACTTACCATGTCATCATGAATAGTGATAGTGGGTCCCACAATGAATAGTACTTTTGAATAGTATTTTTGAACAGGAGAATAGTGATTTGGTTAGGTTAAGAAGGGTTGGTTAAGGGTTACGAAGGTTTAAGGGGTCTTTAGGGGGTCCTCAGGTATTTATTCATTAAAAAATGTAAGTGTGTAATTTTTTAGTATCTACAGGTTGGACATTTTCAACACCCCATTGTGATGAGAGTTGCCTACATACCAATACTCCGAAGAGGGATCAAGCCCAATGTAGTTCTACACATCTAAGTGCTGGTGTAAATGCAAATGAATATAGTATGAATGTTGAATTGAGTGCTTTGAATGTTCTTGAGATCAAAAATTCTAGTAATTTGAGCCTAGGAATGTTGTTGATGGATATATGTAGAAGTAGGATAGAATAAGGACTGATAACCTTGACTATGCACAACATGTTTTGAGTTTGTTTGTGTAATTTGCATCTAATTTCCATTTAGTGGTTAGAGGGATAAAATTCATATATATTTACTTTTATGCTACTTGTGTGGGTCTTAAAAGAGGTCTAGGCTAACCCTAGGTGGTCTTACATTTGAAAAGATATTTGTTGGTAGAAAAAGGAGGGATAGGACAATAGCCCCAAAACTAAGACACTAGCACAATGTGACACTACTATCCCTATTATGGTGTTAGTGTCCACGTGGTAAAACCTAAGGTACTAAGTGTCAGGATGTCAAGATGAGCATCTATGACTACTTTAGAGATGTCTAAGGATGTCTGTGGCCCACACGAAGGCTAGATAAGTGTGAAAACAGGGCCTAAGATAGGTCTAGGACTAAGCTAGGGATGGGTGGTCTCAAGTAGCACTCTTAACTCTCAAGTGTCATTTTTAGGTGATTACAGGTCCTTTTTTATAAAATATAAATAATATATATAAAAATAACCTTAATGTTGGGATATGAAGGTCAATTAGCGTTATCTCATAGTGTTGGCCCTATTTGTAGGGTTGAAAGTGTTTTATCAATTTAGTGGACCACCTTGGACTCTTTTATAGGTGGACACATTGTGATTGCAATGTAAGGCTACACCCATCCTTACAAATTTGATAGTGTCATATGGCAATGAACATTGGGCTAGAATGCAAAAAAATGACACTTCCCCCTATTTGATTAGACTTAGTTTGAAGTGGCACTACCAATGTGGGTTGTTTAGTTAGGACTGACACATGATTAATGTTTGAGACTATGACCATAGTAAGATGTAGTTTGGAAAGGGGGGAAGGCTATGGGATAGCCATGGCATATCCCACAAGTTAAACAACCATGGCTTAGGCCATGTCTCTTTTTTTTTTTTCAAAATATTTAAAGAGGGTGAGTAAGATATTTTAGGGCCTTTGAAGATCATGGAATTGTGAAAGTCTTAGGGCCTTGGGGAGGGGTTTGGTGACACTCTCCAATTTTATTCAACCTATCCCAAACCTAAAACAGGAAATTCAACTTGCAAAAAAAAAAAAAAACATATATGTATGAGTGAAATAAATATTCATCTAAGACAAACAAATGAAGCTAAGCCAAGTGATGATTCCTCCATAGAAACCTTAGCTTGAAACCAAGGAGGCAATTTTTAGAGATATTGGTGAGACAAAAGGTATGGGTGTGACTTTTGCTCTCTCCCTCTTCCTCTCCAATCTTGAGATGATTGTTGACCAAATTTTGGCTTTTCAAGCCAAAATTGGTCACCCCTTGTCTAAAAATCTAGCTTCCTAAGTCCCTGTCTTTGGTTAAGCCCAATATGCAAGAAGTATTCTATACAAGCCCAAAATAAATGTGCAAACCTAATTCTTTCTAAAAGTTCTTTTTGGTCTTTACCAAGCCTTTGAAAAATTCTTTCGGGTTTTGTGTCTTAAGCCTTTGAAGAATTACTTCAGACTTTTTGTCTGAGGCCTTTTTTTGTTAAGTGTATTTCTTTCAAGTTTTCTTCTAGCCAAGTGATGAATTCTTTCAGATAATTTATCCAAAATAAATCTCCCGAAGACAAAGTGGTCTCTATCATTTTTTTGAAAGGACAATCACGAATTTTTGAAGGGAAAGTAGAATGTTTTAAGGTTATATTTCATATTTTTAAAGGGTATCTTCAAGGCTAAGTGGACCATTTATAAAAGTTTGAAGGACAACTACAAGTTTTTTGAAGGACAACTACAAGATTTTTGAAAGACACTTGAAAAATCCTAAAGGAACATTTCAAAAATCTTGAAGGGAAACTTTTCCAAAAGAATACTTGCCTTTTCAAAGGGTCACTTGCTTTCTTCAAAGGATGATTTCATTTTTCCTAAAGGACACTTTCAACTTCCTGAAGCGACTTTTTCAAAAATTTCAAAGGATTATTTCAGGAAAAGGTGAACCATTTCAAAATTCTCGAAGGGTTATTTCAAAGTTCTGAAAGGTAAGTCTTGAAAACTTTCCAAAAGAGGTGTTTAAGTTTAAAAGATTATTTTTGCAAAACGTGGACCAAATAGAAAAGCTAAAAGGATCATATTCAATCTTCTGAAGGGTATGTGACACTTTTTTGAAGGGTATCTTTAGGAAGTCTGAAGGGTCACTTGAATTTTTTTGAAGGGACATCTGCACAAAGCCAAAGGGCACTTAGTAGAAAGTCTGAAGGAATTATTTTAAACATATTGTCCAAAGAATTCTTTTAAATTTTTTGAAAAGTTGCCAAAGTCCATTTCTTTTGGACATTTTGTTCACAAGAATTCCAAAGGGCATAAAAGACCGAGTAGGAAAACCAAAAGAAAAGAAAGAAATAGAAGGCCTGAAACAAATGATTTCATTCAGACAATTTATCCAAAGAAAAGGTCCAAAAACAAGAAGTCCAAAGAGAATACCCAAGGAGTGACGGCCCATAGAACATCAATTTTAGGTTACAAAGAATAGTTGTTAGAGGTATAAACAAGAGAGCAGGAACCTAAAGAGAAATGAAAAGATGACAAATGGTGAGATTGTGAATAACTATGAAAAACAAGCAAAAATAGGTAGTTGACAGTTTAAGTTGTTACACACCATTTCATATATTGATGAGCCAACAAAGAGTAGCTAATGTCAAAATAAATTTCCAACAGCTAAGCCCAGTTATAGTAAAACACATTTTGATACATCTTTATTCTACTAGTATAACCATCAAAAGTATCTTACAGAATGATAGTAATTGTTCTTATTCTAAGTTGACACATGTCTCATTATTCTTTGTATTTCATTCGCATGACCTCCTTTCCAAAAACTATATATATGTATTCTTTTTATTCATTTGGTAGCCTCTGCTTGTTATAGTGAAACCCTAGCCAAATTTGTACTGGTAACTCTTGAAGAAATTAAACAAGTTTTTTCCACTCACATGCTACATTATTATGTATTGTTACAAATTGTGTTGTTCTTGTTTAGTGAAGGTATTTTTCCTAACCTGTTATCCTCAATTTCCTACCAATGTGTAGAAAGAGTATTGTTACAAGTCCTTGTTAGTATTATTTCATAAGTGTAAATACATTTAGAAGTAGTTTAAGACTATATTCTTTCTTTGAATTATCTATTACTCTCTTGAATGTCAAATACCTTCTCGAATCTAACATGTGAAACACTAATGTGACAATGTACAGAGAGTTGTGAGTTTGTGTGAAGAAAATTTTTTAATCTTGAAGTAGTGATTTTAGTCAAGTAAGAGGATATCAAATATGGGTGCATCACCACTTGTCTTCGTAGTTGTTTTCTTTCTCCCTTTTCATACAAAGTTGTTAGTTTAGAAAGAGCTTATTGGTTCATCAAGGGGAGATAGCCCCTAATCTAGAGATTCATCTCAATAGAATTGTCACCCATAGTAAGAGAGATGATTCCATTTTGCCGCTTGGATGAGAAGAGCTAAGCATCTCCTCAAGAGTGAAAATCCAAGCATCAATAGTATTTGGCATGCCCAATAAGACATCTAAGTCCTAAAATATTGTTCAAGATTGGTGTTAGTCTTGACATGATTGTATAAAAAGAAGCATTTACATTCAGTACTTGGAGACTCTATTGAATAATTCAAAGTCTTTGATTGATGATCAGTCCTTTCCATGCCAAAGGTGACCACTAGGTCTGCTACTAAAGGTGTACCCTTCGAGTTTGTGGAATTAGCTCTATAATCCACCACAAGGTCTAGGTTTGTCAACACTCTTCCTTAAAAAAGAGATTTTGTGTTTAAAACTTCCAAATTTGTGTTGCATACTATTCCTAACATCTATAATAATATTCCCAATATGGATAGAAGACAACTTTTTGTGCCGTTTCAAGGGGCATCTCCCTTGTAACTTGCCTAATATGATCAAATCCCAAGAGCTGCTCTCAAAGGTGTCATGTCGTTTAGTGGAGATGGTCCAATTACTTCCATTGAACATATCAAGAATATAATTTTTTTTGTAATATCCATAACATCACTCAAGAAAATTTAGTAATTAGGTTGTTATCCTTGTCTTTCAAAATAAAATTTTTAGATTGGTATGGGACCCTACCTATAAATTCTATTGGCTCATGGGATGAGTTGGGAACCCTATTGACTAATAGGTTTGGGGAAAAGAGTGATCACTTGTCTCTAACTAAGAAATTGACCACAATCAAGAGGGAACCACATGAATTCGTGCAAGATTTCAATACTAGGTTTCAAAAAACTTGGGACAAAATCCCAATTCTTGTGAGGCCAATTACAAATTATGCATTTTTGTACTGCTTGGAAGCATTGAATAGTGACATTTCCATGATGATTCAATCTATAGGTGGAAATACACTTCCTTATTCTTATGGAATATCCATAAATGCTAAAAATTGTCTTGTCTAAGTGAGAAAAATAGCTCCTAGACCTCCAATGTCACTATTCCCTGATTTGCATTCTCCTAGTCAAAGTGCATTGCCCACTTTAACTCCTTTGCCTGGTCAATAAAAATATACCATTACCCCTAAAAATAAAATGAATGGAGTCAAAAACCTTCTTCAAAGTGTTATTTATGAGTTGGTTTCTCTCGAAATGCAACAAGCCCAAAGCTATAGGCCTTATTAGTCCTATAACCAGTTTGGACAAACAAACAAACCTCCTTTTTAGAGCAATAATCAAGGACAAGGCCAAATCACCCATGTCAAGCCTTATCAAAGTTATAATCCTAATTCTCCCTCATCCTCCAAAATCCCTTTTTTCCACTCAAAACAATTTAGTCTAGGAACAACCCAACTACCCTTCTTTTGAGTAAGGTTAAGAACAAGTTGCTTATGCCAATGAGATGTAAAATCAAGGCATGACTACACAAGGTGATTAAACATCTCAATTTATAAATTTTGAGATGCTAACATAATTAAAAATGGATCATAAATAGGTTAAATCTGATTCCACTCTCATGATCATTTAGAGGGTGAGTTTTGTGCCATTAATTATGTGGGGAATACAAACAATCAGAATACTAGTGTGGTTGTCAAAACTAGATCAAAGAAAAGGGCTGTTGAAGAAGTTTAAGGAACCAATAAATGACCTATTTAGACTCATAAATCAGCTCATGTGGGAGGAGGGCCTAATTTAGCTCCTAAATCATAAGAAAATCTAAGGATTCCAAGTTTTAGGACAGCTCCTATAACCTTGCCTCCACAAGCTACATCACAAGATGCAAATGGTCATAAAGAGAACCCCAAGGTAAGTAATCCTTCTATTAATATTTTAGACCAGATAAAGAAGCTTCATATGAACATCTCATTATGTGATTCTCTATCATTACGAGGGTAGAAAGATATACTCCAAAAAGAATTGCATGGACTGGGTACACAAGCTGACCCATCTAGAAGTGACAATGTGGTTTTGGTCAATGGAACTCAATCTATAGATGGTCAAGTGAAGAAAGATGAAAAAATCCTCCTTTATACCTATCTTTAATTATTGGTGATTTATTGGTTCATAATTACATCATAAATAGTAGATCAAGCACATCAATTATGCTCAAATGCATAGTAGATAAGCTAGGTATCAAATACGAGCCAATGACTAAAGGAGTTTTGTAATTGGATGGATCACCAACCAAGACTTTGGGGGTTGTTGAAGATTTGAACTTGATCATTCATTCTTTTCCTACCTTTTCAATTCTTCATGATGTGGTGGTAGTAGATTTACCTCCCTATTTTGCTCTTTGCTTGTCAAGAGACTTTACATCCAAGATAGTTGGATACTTGGCACCTAACTGGTCCTACATGGTGTTTAGAACAAAGTATGTCAATAAGGTGAAGATTGAGTCAGAACCTATTCATATAGATAAATTGGAACCATACTCACCTAAGGTAGCAAATGTCAACTATGCTGTCATTGATAAAGAAGAGTTTCACATTGACCAATCCCCATTATCTTCCCTTGAAGGAGTTTTTGATTTGTTCCTAGATGAGTGGGGAGATGACAAATATGTGCATGATATTTAAAAGTTTATTAAGGAATATAGTCTTGGAATATATTATATGCATGCAAAGGATTATTTCATGCCCAATTTGATGAAGTTAAATGAAGATGTGAATGGCTTGTGGCAACTTTTCTTTGATGGGTCTAGAAGTAAGATTGGGGTTGGTGGTGGAGCAATGTTAGTTTCACCTTCAAAAGAGAGGTATTTTTCAACTTTTAGATTTTATTTCTCTTGTACTTATAATGTAGCTAAATATGAGGCCCTCATTCATGGCCTAGAGTGGGAAAGAAAAAAAAGGTGTCAAAGAATTGCAAGTGTTCGGTGATAGCGAGCTCATTTTCAATCAAGTTAGAGGGAAGAATTTGACCAAGAACTCCTTACTCAAATATTATAAGCATATGTTTTGGGACCTTGTAGAACAATTTATGGCATTTAACATCACTTTTATCTCAAGAGAAGATAAAAAACATGCTGACAGGCTAGCGAAAATTGGAGCTCAGTTTGATGTTTTAAAAGGCATAAGAGAAGACAAGAATCAACCTCATCTAAAGGTGATTGTGAGACCATCCATACCAGATAATGTCACCAATTGGCAAGTTTTTGATAGTGACCAGTAGATAGATATTTTCCTATAATACGAGGTTGAGTTCTCTATAAAGAATCAGTGTAAGATTCAACAACAATATGGAGGGTAGATTATCCAGCTGAAGTCTAACAAGCTTCCCAAAGGCCTAGTGACTCTTGAAAGCATATTAAATGAGGATGACTATCTCAAGAAGGAGAAGGTAAGCATGTCAACCAAGAAAGAGAAATATGAAAGGGTAGATATATTTGAAGATAAGTTACTTTCTCTTGGAAAGGTATACATTAGTCAAGAGAAGCATGATTTCATTAAACTATGCAAAGAGTTTAGTGATATTTTTGCATGGCAGTATAGTGACTTAAAGGGTTTTGATCTAAGCTTGGCTCAACACACCATAGAGATAGATGAAAATAAAAAACCCATCAAGCAAATATAAATACCAATCAATCCCAAGATTGAGCCTCTTATGAAGAAAGAGCTCACTAAACTGATTGAGTCTAAAATCATTTTTCCCATCAAGCATTCTTCTTAGCTGGCCAACTTAGACTCTGTTAGAAAGAAGAATGGGGAAATTAGGTTGTGTGTGAAATTTAGAGACTTAAATAGAGTGTCTTTGAGAGATCATTACCCCTCCCTTTTATGGAGAAAATTTTGCAAGTGGTGGTAGGCACTGAGAGTTTCTCTCTCTTAGATGGTTATTTCAGGTACAATCAGATTTTGGTAAAAGAAAGTGACCAATACAAAACAACCTTCACCAAAAAATGGGGAACACATGCCTATAGGAAGATTCCATTTGGATTTTCAAATGCTGGAGCTACTTTTCAATGTCTAATGGATATGGCTTTCCAAGGACTAATCAATGACATTGTACTTGTATATCTTGATGATGTGACAGTTTTTTCCAAGGAAGCAAAAGATCACTTGAAGCACCTAAGGCATATTTTTGAGAGGTGTAGAGAGTTTGGAATCTCTATAAACCCAAAGGAGTGTGTGTTTACTATTTATGAAGGCAAACTCTTAGGCCACATTGTTTCCAAGAAAAGTCTGTCTATTGACCAAGAGAGAGTGAATACTATTTTAACATTGTCTTTACCTAAGCATAAAAAAGGTTTGAAAAGTTTATTTAGAAAGATAAATTTAATTAGGAGGTTTATAATTGATTTTGATAACATGGTTAAGCCCTTGACATCTATGCTAAGAAAGGATGAGATATTCACTTGGAAAGGAAGGAGAAAATAAAGTTTTGAAGAGATCAAGCAAGCCATTACCCAGGCCCCTACTCTTGTAAGTCCTAAATTCTCCAAGGACTTCAACCTATATACCTTTGGGAATGAAGATTTAATCTCTACCATAATTACTAAATATAATGATGAAAATTTGGAATAACCTATTTCCTTCTTCAGTCAAAGTCTAGAAGGTTATGAGACAAGATATACATATGTAGAGAAATAAGTACTTTCAGTTATAAAGAGATTAAATAAGTTTAGACATGTGTTATCTAATAACAGTATTCACATTTTTGTCCCTCATCTTGGTGTGAAAGATTTTTTTATGGAGCTGAAATTTAAATGAAAAAAGGGCAGGACAAATCACCAAAGTGATGGTGTATGATGTGGAGATCAAAACAACCAAACTAGTGAAGGGAAAAGGACTATGTGAACATCATGCTTCAAAATTGAAAGAGCAAAGGGAGGTTTTTTTGGCACTTCATAATGATCCTAAAACAACTATACCTTCAACCATAAGAAGATGGACACAAAACATGATTCATTTCCTTCAAACTGGTGAGTGTCCACAAGGTCTTGACATAGCTAGAATAAGGTATCTTAGGTTTTAATCCATTCATTATGTACTTGTTGATGGAGTGATTTTTAGAAAAGAATTTTCAAGTGTGATTTTGAGGTGTATTGATTTAGATCAAATTGACAAAGTGTTGCATAAGTTTCATGATGGACCAACTGGTGGTCACTTTGCTCTAAGAACCATAGATGCTAAGATTATGAGGGCTGGTTACTTTTGGCCTAGCCTTTTCAGGGACACTCATGCTTGGGTAAGTAAATTCAAAAATTTTGATCTTTTTTATGACAAACGAGAGTTAGTTGCCTTGCCTCTTCATCCAATCTAAGTTGAACATCCCTTCATGTAATGGGGTTTAGATTTCATAGGTCTAAGCAATCCTCCTAGTACTGGCCATAAATGGGTGTTGACTGCCACTAATTATTTTACAATATGGGTGAAATCTATAGCTCTTAAGGAGGCAAATTAAAACTTAGTCTTGGACTTATATGAAGGTATAATAACCAGATTTAGAGATCTTTCAACAATAATTTTAGATAATACACTAGCCTTCTTAGGAACAAGGACAAGCGAATGGGATTTGAAGCATGGCATCTATCTTGGCACATCCTCCAACTATTACCCCCAAGGTAATGGACTAGTTGAGTCAATAAACAATAATTTTATCAAAATCATAAAGAGGACTATCGAGGAGAATCAATGGACTTGGCACACCAAGCTAAAGATAGCCCTTTCGGCTGATAGGATCACCCAAAAGAGAGCAATTGGGAACTCACCATACACACTTTTATATGGAAGGGAAGCTAGACTTCCTATATCACCTAAGTTACTAGCTTTAGATCTTACTTATTAGCTGAAATCGATGGAGAATGATAGCATGGAGGTCACATTATGTGAGTTGATGGAGCTTAAGGAGACAAGAGATCAAGCTATGCACACCATGATAAATCACAAAGAGAAAACAAAAAACTATTTTGACAAGAAGTTCATGCCAATAAGCTTCAAGGAAGGAGACATTGTCTTGAAATGGGATGAAGATAGGGCCATTCCTGGAAGACACACAAAGTTTGATGCTTTGCGGAGTGGCCCATATGTGATCACATAGTCCAAATAACACAATGATTTCCAACTCTAAAATTTGGATGGAGAGGAAATGCATATCCCAGTAAATGGGATATATCTAAAGCATTGTTACTAAGTTTTTCTTTCCTTTTGTACATAATTTACTATTTTTCCTTATGTTCCCTAAGTGTTTATGCACATGTGTGGGTTTGTCCTTGTCTTTGCTTGGTCTTGCTATTATTATGTGGTGTGTTTCCTTTTGTTTTTTTTGTCATAATCCTTATTAGTCATATTCAAGAATCAATTAACTCCATGCCCAATGGACTATATAGGCTACTAGTCTAGTCAACATAGCAGGAATACTACCCCTGTGAGCCACCATTTTGTTGACCAAATTTTATATTTTCAAGCCAAAATTGGTCACCCCCTTTCTAAAAATTTAGCTTCCTAATTCCATATCTTTGGTCAAGTCCAATATGCAGGAAGTGTTCTATACAAACCCATAACAAATGTGCAAACCTAATTCTTTTGGAAAGTTCTTTTTGGTCTTTACCAAGCCTTTGAGAAATTCTTTCAGGTTTTGTGTCTTAATCCTTTGAAGAATTACTTTGGAATTTTTGTCTGAGGCTTATTTTTGTTAAGTTTATTTCTTTCAAGTTTTATTCTAGCTAAGTGACGAATTATTTCAAATAATTTGTCTAAAAGAAATCTCCCGAAGATAAAGTGGTCTCGTTCATTTTTATGAAAGGATAATCGTGACTTTCCAAAGGGAAAGTGGATCATTTCCAAAAGTCCTAAGGGTATGTTTCATCTTTTTGAAGGGCATATTTGAGGCTAAGTGGACCATTTCTAAAAGTTTAAAGGATAACTGTAGGTTTTCTGAAGGACAACAACAATATTTATGAAGGACACTTGCAAAATCTTGAAGGACCATTTCAAAAATCCGGAAGGGAAAATTTTATAAAATAATACTTGCCTTTCCAAAGGGTCACTTGCTTTCTTCAAAGGATCATTTCATTTTTCCCAAAGGACACTTTCAACTTCCTAAAGGGACTTTTCCAAAAATTCCAAAGGATTGTTTTGGGAAAATGTGAAACATTTCAAAATTCTTGAAGGGTTATTTCAAAGTTCTGAAAGGTAAGTCTTGACAAACTTCCTGAAGAGGTGTTTAAGTTTGAAAGATTGTTTTTACAGAAGGTGGACTAAATAGAAAAGTTAAAAGGATCATTTTCAATCTTCTGAAGGGTATGTGACACTTATTTGAAGGGTATATTCAGGAAGTTTGAAGGGTCACTTGCATTTTTTTGAAGGGACATGCACATAAAGCCAAAGGGAACTTTCATTTTTGTGGAGGGAACTTAGCAGAAAGTCCAAAGGAATTCTTTCAGACAAATTTTCTAAAGAATTCTTTCAAAAATTTTAAAAGGTGCCAAAGTCCATTTCTTTCAGAAATTTTATCCAAGAGAATTTCAAATGGCATAAAAGACCAAGAAGGAAAGCTAAAAAAAACATAAGGCTCAAAATAAATGATTCATTTAAATAATTTGTCCGAAGAAAAGGTCCAAAAATAAGAAGTCTGAATAGAATACTTGAGGAGTGATGGCCCATAGAATTTCAATTTCAAGTTGCAAGGAATACCAATTAGAGTTACAAACAAGAGAGCATGAACTTAAAGACAAACGAAAAGATGATAAATGGCGAGATCCTGAATAGCAAGCAAAAGTAGGTAGTTGATAGTTCAAGTTGTTACATGCTATTTCATAGCTCAATGAGCCAGCAAAGAGTAGCTAATGTCAAAAAAAAATCCAATAGCTGAGCCCAGTTATAGTAAAACAAAGTTTGATACATCTTGATTCTGTTGGTATAACTGTCAGAAGTATCTTACAGAATGATAAGAACTATTCCTATTCTTAGTTGACACATGTCTGATTATTCTTTGTATTTCATTCGCTCAACTTCCTTTCCAAAAACTATATATATGTATTCTTTCTATTCATTTGGTATCCTCCACGGTTATAGTGAAATCTTACCTAGATTTGTACTGGTAACTCTTGAAGAAATAAAACAAGTTTTGCCACTCACATGTTGCATTATTGTGTATTGGTCCAAATTGTGTTGTTCTTATTTAGTGAAGGTTATCTTTCCTAGCATGTTATCCTCAATTGCCTACCAATGTGCAGAAAGAGTATTGTTATAGGTCCTTGTTAGTATTCTTTCATAAGTGTAAAGACATTTATAAGTAGTTTAAGACTATATTCTTTCCAGGAATTATCTATTACTCTCCTGAATGTCAAATACCTTCTCATATCTAACATGTGAAACACTGATGTGATAATGTACAGAGAGTTGTGAGTTTGTGTGAAGAATACTTTGTTAATCTTCAAGTATTGATTTCAGTCAAGTGAGAGGATATCAAATATTGGTACATTAATGCTTTTTTTCTTAGTTGTTTTCTTTCTCCCTTTTCATATATAGTTGTTAGTTTAGAAAGAACTTATTAGTAAATCAAGGGAAGATAACCCCTAATCTAGAGATTCATCTCAATAAAATTGTGACCCAAAATAAGAGAGATGATTATATTTTTCTGCTTGGATGAGGAGAGCTAATCATCTCCTCAAGGGTGCAAATCCAAGTGTCAACAATGACAAAATGAATCCCCTTAAGGTTAGAATAGAAAATTTTAATGCTCATTTGGATTTTAGATATTCTTTAATCTAATAATGTAAAAGGATGGGATCTTAGGGTGGAGGATGCACCCTACCATTTGGATGGAAGAGATATTTTAAAATCTATTTTTACCATTTTATATGGCCTTAGTGACTTAAGTCATGAGTGTACTTTTATGTTTTTAAGTTGTCACCTTTCTAGGGGGTATAATGTAAGAAGGACCCCATGATGACCTTTTTTACTTAATTTAGAATTAATTTAGAACAAAGGAGGCTAATAAATTTCACATTAACATTAAATTATAACCTTATGTACCTAAAAGTGGTTCATTAGAGTATGATAAGTATTTTTAACCCTTATACAACCATCTATGACCTCATTGCCTAGAAAATGCACCCCACTTCCCCTTCTAAGGTCATTTTACCAATTCTTGTCATCTCACTTGTATAGGTCATTTAACTACCTAGGTCATGTTAGCTACTTTTAATTAAGTTCACTTACATCCCTTATTAGAACTTGGGGCTTGGTTGGGTCATTAAACCTCGTATACCTCATTTTTCCACTAGAGATATTGGGGTTGTTAGGGTCATTTGAGGCCCCTATTTTATACCAATTCCAAAAAAGATAATGTGTATCTTGATCATGGGCCTATAATAGTTAACCCATGTATGCCTCAAAATTCACACCATTGAGTGTGGGCATTCAACCTCTCTCATTGCAAGTTCACTATGTTGTTTATCGTATGGGGTCATTTAGGGTTGTGTTAGGTCTTTAGTGTTGTTTCAACCATCTATGTGCAAGTTGGTGGTACACATGGGTCTAACCCATGATATAATATTGTGACTCATTTTTTGTGCCACCCTCTTAGAAATTAGTACTTATTTTACACTAAGGTAAAATGGGTGGTTATTTATGACATTGTTTCCTATGGTGTCCGCCTTTACTATTTTATTCACCACTTACAATGGTGAACTCCATTTTCACATCATTTATTGTAACATTACCTAGATATTAAATACAATCTTTGGTTGAACCTTTTGGCATAGGATTTTATGTGGAGTTTCTCTAAATTATTTCTCCTTGATTTCCTATAATTGATAATTATTATAAAATCTTGAATGTGACCTTAGTGACCTTTTTCAGCTACCTATAAGACCACGATTGTTTTAAATTTTTTGTTCATATGCATAGACTAATTAAATTATCAAACATGTGAATGAGTTATTATTTCATGGAATAAATTACAACATTGGTTCAATGATGAGTAATCCTTTCCTTTGACTCTACTGGTGGTAGGCCTTATAGAATGGTGAAAGTCCCTTATTTTAGATCTTGTGGTGACTTCCTCTCTCCTAGTGCATGAGTATGTAATCCATGTGGAGAAATTATAAAAATACTCCCATCATTTTTTATGGCTTATTTTCACTTTTTGTATCCATATTTAACCTATAGATACCTTTTAAAGGAAGCCTTTTGTGTGAAAACAACTATAGACTAGTGGTTAAGTAAGACCACTAAGACCAAAACTTCATGTACGAATGCTAGGACTTGATTTCGATAAGTTATGAAAATTAAAATGACCTTTTAGATGGTGATAAGAGGTTACTTTACTTGTGAGAGATGGATAACTATTGGCTATGGAAAATCACCCCATGGGATATAAAATATAACTAATTGTGCGAGTTATGAAAGGTGCTCTACATTTTCATTGAAAATAATAAACATTAACATTGGGAGAACATCATTTGGAATTTGATTCCTCTTATGTATGTTTGCATGATTAGATATGTGGGAAGCTCAGGGAATAAGTGTGAGCCATAATAAATATTAATTAGAGTTTTTCCCATGTGTTCTAAATGTGTTTTTATACATTTTTTAACCATGTAAGATGTAAATCTAAAATTGGTATGTTACTCCTAATGAAAATATATGAATTTGTAAAAAAATTGAATGGATTTTGAAAATTTTAACTAATTAGAAGACATTTTTTTGTTGATGGAAATACCCCTAGATTATCAAGTCACATCTAGATGTTTGAAAAAAACCCCTACTCCTTATTTGTTTGTGAATTAAATTTTAAAAAAATGGATCTATACTTTGTTGATATGTTCATCCTAGTGTCTTGTATGATAAAACCTAATTTTAAGTGAAAAAATTATTGTTCTTACACTCTTTTAATTGAATTAATTATGGATCAGTCTTGCTTAAGCCTTAAAAGACTCTATTGCCATGTGTGTTACTGGTTTGTAATTATATTATTGGTCACTATGATCATTTAGAGTGGTTAATAATAGATGGATCATCTTATTTCATTGTTGTTTTATCATTATTTTCAAGTATGTTTGGCATGTCCTAATGAGTTTATTTGTGCTTTGTTATATATCTATTTATCAATCACCTAGGTTTTATGTGCATGTTAAGAAAAAAAATTACATGGTTTTGTTTGGGTGTAAATTTATGATATGACACTATACATGTAATAATATGGAGGGAATTTCCACCCTTATATATGTGATAAGGTGTGATTCCCATAGTAGGGATCTATGTCAAGATTCTAATATTTTATGGGAACTTAAGAGTGACAAGGAGGATTAGTGTTTGATTTATTCCTAGAATCTAAATCATGGATGAAAACTTACATGATGATCAATAACCATGGAATCATGTCTAATTGGTTTGTTTTAGGGATATAGTTCACATTTATTGAAGGATTTTGTATACTAAATTGAATCTTATCCTTTTGAAGTCATGGAGTTTGCATGTGTGATGCCTATTGGTTATACATAGGTCTAAATTTGATAGCTTTTATTATGGGAGGCATAAGTTGACCATAATTATACTTAAAATTGAGATTGGTGATATCTTATATCATGTGAGCCATGAATTATAAATATTATTAGATGAAAGACACTCAAATGGAAGCTAATAAATTAATGTTATTACCAAATAGACTAGTAGGTAAAGGATATTGACTATAAAGGATCTTTGATAAAACAGGAAAAATATCCACCTAGATATTTGGAGGACAAAATCTCTCTATTAGAGGTATGTATTTAAAGGTGTGGCACATTCCTAGCCTAGAAATACTATTCTCCATTTGTGTAGGTCATTTTGGTAGGGATTTAGGTTTAAGAGAAGAGCTCAATGAGGGATATGTGTGATTGATTATGAGATAAGTCTTACCCTAAGGTACTATGGTTCCTCTTGGTATCCATAGGAATAAGGTCATGTAACTGTGATGTTTTACACATAAGCCAATG